>JAKSZP010013403.1:0-119916 GCA_022478985.1 Massospora cicadina
TATATGTGCATGAGAATTCTCAATGAGGGGTTCTCCTTAAGCGTTAATGGGGTGCCCTGGCCATTCCTCACAGTCTCCATGTTGCTCATCACAGTATTTTCTGTTACTTTATTTGTAGTGCATCTCAGTTTTATTTTACTACTGCAAACTGGGAAGTTCCCACTCTTCCTACTAGTACCTGGTGGTCTCAGACCCTTTGCAATCCTGTGGGTGTGATTCCTCGACTTACTCCAGAAGTATATTCCGAAATCCAACAGGCTCTTTCTTCCTTCGCTTATTAGCTTCTTCTAATAAGAATTTAGATTGCTCACGTCCAATCTCTTGTGAGTTGATTTGCTGTATCAGCTGTCACCTGTTTCAGCCAACTGGGTTTTTGCAGTGTTCCGCGCACAGCTGCTCTTATGAAAATCTGTTGAGGGTTTAGAACGTTTCCTGGATTAATTTCATCTGGATGTGTCATCCTTCTAAACTTTAATGAGTTCTTTTTCTCTGAGTCAGACTGGTCTCCCTTTTAAGATATATTTATATGAATTTTACTTCAAGTCTCAGACCCTACCGCTGCTGAATGTATTTAAAATGTCGTTCCTCTGTATCAAATTAAACACTCCTACATGAAACGCCCCAGTATGGAAGGCTCCCCCTGCTGACCTTGATCATCTGATTGAAGCTTTTTAGGGCAATTTATCTTCCCCAATTTGTAAGATGCCAGGTAATTTGCCTTATTTTTTCACCTTGTAAGGCCCCTATAATTATGGGCCAAAAAACTCGTGCACGTCCTTAAATGGGAGGAATTTTATATTTCCATTTATTTGAGTTTGGTGGAGTTTTAAGGAGAACAATGGGTCTAGCCCAAGATTTTTATTAGATTTTTCATTTGATTCCACCGCAATGTTGTCACCTTCAGTGGCCCCTATAAATATGTCACATTATTTCTGGATTTTTCTTTTAATGAGACAGGGCCTTTCACTAATCCTCCCTCCATTTTGGCATAATTTAAAAAGTTTTGATGAGTCTAATCCTGAAACTAAATTATCAGCCATCTGATAGTGTTTCCCTTTTTCATCTCGTTCCTGCTTGATGGCCAAATCATTTCAGAGGGCCTAGTGTTAATGGCCTTAGATAATGACGAACCGCTGGCTAATAGATCAGCTATGGTGTTGATGATGCCAGAAAATGCGTTTTATAACGCAAGTTAAGTAAATCTAAATGAGCTTATTATCAGCTCCTGTGGCTCTAGCATAGAACCCATTTATTTGTACCATATCACCTCAGAGAACCCGCGCTTGACCCCCACTAGATTCGCAGGGCTGAGGAGGTATAGAAAAAAATTACAATTACAATATAAGAATGTCTATGCACCTTCTGAGAATGTAGTGGGGTATGTGTCCTATGTGGTAAGAGTGTAAAATTATCACTCTCCATTTTTGATGCAAAAACTAATCCCAGTTAATAATTATGGCTGATGAAGATTTTACTGGTGATGTGTTCGCGTTATCTGCTATAATTAAAGACTATTTTGGTTTTTTTGTTGTCTGCTACTATTTCTTCCCCTCTATGACATTCAGCACAACTTTTCTGGTGGATGCAATAGCCTCTGAGACCTTTATTGATCAGGACCTACCTGACTACCTTGTGTTGAACAACTTTCCTGGTGGTATGGTTAGGGGAGGGGCCTTCCAGGGTATTCCCACGCTGAAGGTTCAGGGGTTGGTGGATTATCAAGTTGGCAATTATCATTTGAATGACCACTTCTGTGCAATTGACAAACTTCTTGTATTTAATTATTTTGGGAGTGGAGTAGTAGCGCAAATTTTATGTCAAAATAATTTGAAAGCTAATACATGACGTTATCTCTGAATAATGGCCAAAACAGTCATTCACTTGTATAAAGCTGACATTAAAGCAATTTGCCCCAATGGCCAGAGGTACACAAGCTCAGCCTTGCACCTCTGCTGAAACCCACGTTGGAGATACCCTTACCTTCCTGTCTGGAATGGTTAAAATCTTCTTTTATGCCGCTTCTGCCAGTGTGTTGACAGCTTGTTGAATTTTGGCATATAGGCTTGATGCCACCGAGTCAGTTTGCACAGGTTTATTAGCCACTGAGCAACCAAATTGGACGATATGAAGATCTCTGACTTACTAATAAAAACTTGATAAACTATTAATGGAGCTATCGCCCCTGGTTTTGACTTTTATTTAATATAAATTGCAGACTTATCTGCAATCACTTAATCACCTTGGAAAGACCTCCTTCTTCAATCCTCTGTGTGACTCTTTATATCTCAGTTCCCCAAGCCAGATGTATCCTCAGCTTGGTAGTCTACTATTCGTCTACCCTTTTCTAGATATTCTCATTCATATCAAATCTCAGCATAAATCCCCTTGGTTCGCTGAATGGTCATCATTTTGATCAATTATAATTTTTATACCTCTTTTCATAAATCTAGAGACTCGTCTTAATTCCCCTCTGATCCACCAGTATGGGTAGCATATCGTCCAGTCATATCAACTGCCTGACATTACCCCTTTGACTGGATGATATGCTCTTACTGTTTATATGCTCGGAGGAACTTTGCGTGAACTCAGTTAATAATCTGACCCCCTGTGGGTTCCTTGATAGTGTATACATCCATGCCGGTCTTCTCAATTATCTCTAATGGCCCAGCCCAGATGTTGGAGAGCTTGTTTTTCTGCCCAAATCCGTGCTGGTCATGGAATAAAACATTGTCCCCCACAGAGAACAGTGGGAGTCCATCCACTCTTCTGATCAGCTGCCTGATCGTGAATCTTCTTGGCCAAACTTGTGGAGTCAGCTTCTGTTTGCAGCTTGATCAATGTATCTGTAAGAGTCTTCAAATATCTCTGGGGATCCACACCACTAGTGCCCTCTACACATGAATAAAGCAAGGCGGGCAGATCCAGGTGTTGACCATACAACAGTTGAAATAAGCTCTTACCAGTGGACAAATGATAGCTGATATTATATGCAAATACAGCGGTAGGTAGAAGGGCACTCTATTCTGAGGGCCAATCCTTTACCAATTTTCGGAGTATGTTCACTAGGGTTCCATTGACCAGCTCCACCATCCCATTTGATTCCAGATGATAGAGGGTGGTCAAAACCCCGCGATCACCATCAACTCATTCAACTTTGGAAAGATATGCGAAGTGAGTTGGTTCTATATCCATCAGAATGAACTGTGGGCAGCCATGTCACTGTATAACACACTCCATAATAATCTTGGCAGTGGTGACCGCGCCCAAGTCACTAATAGCCCTAGACTCCACCCATTGGATCGAATGATCAATGGCAATGATTAAATACTTGGATCAATTGGCGCTAGTCAGCAGAGGTCCCACTACATCAAAGGAAACGGTGTGCCAGGCAAACTGGGGTTTAACTAACTGACATGTGCTTTTCTTGTGGAAAGGCTTTTCCACTTGACACTGATGGCAACAGCTAACCGTTTTAAATATGTCATAATGCATGCTCTCCCAGTAGTATTGGGGTCGCAAAAACTCCAGCGTTTTCCACAATCCTCCATGTCCTACAGCCCGATGAGCATCCATAATAATCAAGGGTTTAACCTAAGGTTTATGGAAACTCAGCGTCAAGTCTCCGTCTGCTTATATAGTTCTTCCCCAAGTATGAAAGTATCCTCCCTGAGTCCATCTAATACCTTGATCACCTGCGGTGGCACATCCTGGTATTTGTTCGCCACCATCTTCTCATACATTATGTCAGCTAAATCCGCTGTGATAGTGACCGTTGGCAACCAAGAAAGACAATCTGCATTTTAATGTTTTACTCCCGGGTGGTGTATAATTTTGAAATCTTACACTTGAAGCTTCAGAGCCCAATGTGCGAGCCATCCTTCCAGTTCCCACAGATTCTGTAGCCAGCGCAAGGAAGCATTATATGTCACTACTTTGAATCTTACCCCATGCAAATATACCTGAAACTGTTTGTAAGCATAGATCACTGCTAAACAATCCCACTTGGTCATGGTGTAGTTTTTTTGTGACAGTTCAAGCTTCGACTACAGAATATGACAGGATGCTCCACGCTGTCATCATCTTTCTGGGATAACACTGCCCCTATAGCGGTGAGGGATGCATCTGTTTGTACTATTAACTGTTTGTCAAAGTTGATATTGCAAAATGGGTGCGCTTGCTAACGCGGTTCACAATACATTGAAAACATTCTGGCATCGTTCTATTCAATTGAAGGAAGCGTTTTTCTTTAGTAACTTGAAAAGTGGGGCCCTGATGCAACTGAAATTGGGAATGAACCTTCAGTAATACCCAACCATCCCCAGAAACATTTGAATGTCCCACTTATTTCCAGGCCAAGTCATCTGACTTATCACTTCCACTTTAGCTGGCTGCAGTTTAAGCCCATTTGAATCCATGATGAACCCAAGGTATTCTAATTGCTTCTTAAAGTAATGGCACTTTCAAGGCTTAATTTTGATATTAGCGGCAGCGAGGCTCTGAAACACTTGCTCCATGTGGGCCAGGTGCTCTGTAAACATCCGTGAAAACACATTGATGTCGTCAAGGTAAACTAAGACGCAGGACAGCTCTAAATCACCTAAAATCGTATCCATGGCATGTGGAACGTAGCCAGAGCGTTACACAACCCTTGCAGCATGCGCTTGGCTGGAACAACCCTTTTGAGGTGATGATCGCACATTTCTCCCGTTCCATTAATGCAATTTGATCTGCCAATACCTCAAGATCAGATACATGGCGGAAAAACAGTTTGCCCCACCCAATCAGTCTAACACATCATCAGTCTGTGGAAGAGGGTAGGAATCCTTCTTTATTACATTATTGAGTTTATGATAGTCAATAAACACTTGATTTGATCCATCCTTTTTCTTTACAATGAGCACAGGTGATGCCCATAGACTGTTTGACAGCTTTAGCATTCCTTGCACGATAAGTTTATCCACCTTGTCAGAGACAACCTCTTCTGTAGCTTTTAAATGTCTGATAGGTTGGGATCAACCAGAAGGTGATCCCCCCGTATCTATCCAATGTACCACCCCTTGAGCATACCCCAAATCATGATCGTCATGTGTGAAAATATCTCGATACTTTTCAAATAACGCCATAGCCTGTTATTGTTGTTCTGCCCATAATCCCATGAGCACTTCCCGCGGAACCATGGTCAGTACACCAAATGAGGGTCGATCTGGTAGTCCAAGATCCTCCCATGAGCAGAAATCATGAATATGACAAACTTCCCCTATAGGGACTAAGTGTAGGTAAGCCACCACTTGGTGCCGCCGGATAATTATTGCCTTCTTCTGTAAGTTCACTAGTAGCACTTTCACCTCCCCATTCCCAGGTAGCAGTAATCCTGGAGCCAGATGTGGTTCAAGCTGCGAGTGCTGGTGATGCGCCATAATTTCTCCATAAAGCCCTTTAGGTACATCGATTTCAAGCCCAGTCCCTACTATGCACGGGTGTCTAGATGGTAGGCTCAAAGCGCTTGTTGCCTGAAGCGGGATCCCTTTGTACTTATATATCTGGTTGGGGGAGGGTCCTAGTCCACTGACTCAGTTGTCAAAAACAAACAGGAATTACTCCATTACTGTACACTAGATTGATTTGACTAGAGCGGAACATATCTATTGGGATTTTAAACAAGGTAGATTATATGGGGATCTGTTGGCCTAAAATAGTAAGAGTTTCCTCCACTTAATTTATCATAACACCAAATTTCCTCATAAAAGCTGCACCAAATAACATTTCATAGTTGTTATTTGACAAAACCACTGCCTGAGCGGACGCCTGGACTGACCCAAATCATAAAGCAACGCGCTAAATGCTCCTTCAGACACAGTGCTATGCATTCTGCAGTCCCATATAGTACTTGATGGTCCACATCCAGTTTCAACTTAAGTTTATCCACCAACCTAGTAGAGACTATGTTTACAGGGGCTCCCATGTCTATGATAGTGCGAAGTTTTGTGTTTTGAATGAAAATGTCCCAGTAAGTACATTCCGAGTAAGAAGAACCATCAGCATTTATTATATGTACATCCAAGGGCTTTGTGTTATTCAAAAAAGAGGAAATGTTCTTGCCAACATGAGGATACTCTAGAGATTTTCTCCACCAGAATGGCTACAATAACCCTGACTAAAGAGGTGACGTTTTTTAAGAGATCCGGTTTGCTGGTGCTAGTCTGTTCTAGGATCTGCCATGCATATGGCTTCTGCACGTCCTAGCGGAACTAGGGGCTCTGTGGGGAACTCTTACTCTTGGAAGCAGAAGCAGGGGTTTAATAAGAGCTGATGGTATAACAAATCATCTGATTGAGGTTCGAATTCTACCTGAAAAGATGTTTGGGAATTGCTAAGGACAAGTGAATTGAACTTAGTGGAGGTAGAGCGTCCCGTCTTTACTCTGCTTGAGCTTTTCCACTCTCAATTTTCTCAGTTGGCCTTGCATACACTTGGGGTTTGCTAGGGCAATTACCCGCATAATGCACTCTTTGTCCGCACTGGAAGCAAGTGTTCATAAAAGGTTCACATATATAACTTGTGGCAGAAGGACCAGTTCAGAAGATGCCAGTATGGTTCTAAGGTCGTGTACAAACTGGCGAAGCGTACATGGGCTGAAAGGGGTCCACTGATTTGTATGAGGGGCAAATACGTTCCAACAGCTGATAACCCAGTTGCTGCAGCCATATCCTGAAGAGTTTGGAGCGGAGACAGCAGAGGTTTTTTGGGCTACGTTGGGGGCACTGATAATGGTGGAGAGTTGATGTAAGGTGTTTAAGATTCAGATAAGTCTGACATCTCCATCCAACACATGAGACATAGCATTATATAGTTCCCAATGTGGTTTGACAGCCGCTGTCATCACTATACTGACATCCTCAGCGGATAAAATGTTAGCTCCAAGTAGGACATGTGATTCCGCCAAAAAACGCTCAGCGATTTCTAACAGGGTCTCATTTCGGTGAAACTGTATAGTTATAAACTCAGCTTACAGTTGGGCCATCTTAGTTGCACCTCCAAACAGCTGGAGAACAATCGCTTTAACATCTTTGTAGGATACTGAGCTATATGGAAGATAGCAGGTAACTTGATCAGTGCTTTCCACATCTAGAGCGGACAGCAACAGTTTCACTTTTTGTCAATAAGTAGCCCCTTCCATAGTGAATTCATGACTCTTAAAGTAACCATGTAGATTTCCATCATGACTGAAAGAAGGTAATTTTTTGATTCGAATGACTTTGCCTTGCTCCAGGTTCCTGCTGCAAGGAGCAGGTGAATTGGTTTTGGAGTGACTACAGGAACCATCCCATTGTGTGACATCATAAAGATGGCCGGACAGACTCTAATTCATCAAAAAGGACTTGGAAGAAGTGGTGTCACGTGGGGGGTCCATCATAATGCCTGAGTGAAATTTAGTTTCTGATCCATAGCATTATTCCCCTGAATTGCCACTAATTTCCCCACTTCCCCCAGCTCCGGCAAGCCCCACAAAATGGTCGTTGATCAACTGCTCCACTGTAACAGAATAACATTTACAATATTTATCCTGAAATTCCTGTTGCAGCGTTTCATACTGCTGTTGCAACTCCCGGCAGAATTTCTTCTCAACGTTCATTTTCTGTTCCACAGCTTGTAATTGTGAGAGGACCTCTTTGTTTTTAAGATTTGCAGGTGGGTGTTCTGACAGCTAGCGTCATCCGCTTGTTAATTGGCGTCATTTATTTAGTTAATGATGGAGGCTTGTTCCCATACCAATTCCTTGTTGGCCCATCAAAGGGTATCAAGGTGCCCTTGCATGTCCGCATACTCTCTTATCTCACCAATCAGAAGAAGGAAGGCTCATTGGTTCTCAGCCTGACTAACAACTTCCAGTTGTGTCACCCAACAAATAAGCTGGAGATATTTGGGACATGTTGACCAAAGGATAAGCACATTATCTGCATTCGCTGGGTACTCTATTCAATAAGAAGTTGGGTTAATTCAGCTGATAAAGAGCCAACTTGGTCCGCCACTTGCCATTCCATCAGTGTCATTTTTTCCCTAAGCTGGGCAATCATGGCTTCGAGAGCTTCCGCCCATTCAGCTAGCTCCATCATAAAGCATTTAGCATTATTCCCCAACTTCATTACGTCCTGAATCCACTCCGCCAATAGACCATGCTGATCCAGCAGATCTCTTATTAGTCGAGGTAATTCTAAATTTAACGGTGATACCAAAAGGTCCTATCAACGGCGGACATTCCCAACGCAATGGTTCATCTGTACAAGTGCACCTTGTACCTCCAAAAATAAATGATTGAGGCAGTTGATCAGGAGGCGAATATTGTGCTGCTGTGCTCGAGCAAACCATAATACATCTCCACATTTCAGTATTATGGCAAGCCAGCACATGCAATAGCTGGTGAATCGATGGTTGCACATAAGTGACTAAATATTCCTCGATTCCATGAGTACCAAGGTGGCGAGCCAACCCCGCTGTAGTCGCATCCAAATAAGACATGTACAGGGAGTAGCGATTTTCTTGGTCGCGTTGGTTATAGAATAAACTCAGGGCATTTTCCCCAGCCTCATCTTTGCATAGGCGATATCTACGCAACAGCCACTTCATAATATCTTGCAGTTGCTGAGGAGTCACATTAGTGGAGCATCCTTGTTGGTTGGTTGTCAGCTCGGGGCAATCTTATAATTGCATATTGATCATAGCTTCATCATCCCCCGGTTCAGTCACAGTAAATAATGTCAGTTTGTTGTTCTCAAGCCTCTCATGCTTCTTCGGCATACTGCACATGGAATCCAATCAAATTATGTCAGAACAAATGAGGGCCCATCATCATATTCTATTGTTGAAAAACTACAGTTGACCAGTGGCCCCCTGTAGTGAGCATCACTGTTGAATTTCGGCATATAGGCTTGATGCCACCGAGTCAGTTTGCACAGGTTATTAGCCACTGAGCAACCAAATTGGACGATATGAAGATCGCTGACTTACTAATAAAAACTTGATAAACTATTTATGGAGCTATCGCCCCGGTTTTGACTTTTATTTAATATTAATTGCAGACTTATCTGCAATCACTTAATCACCTTGGAAAGACCTCCTTCTTTAATCCTCTGTGTGACTCTTTATATCTCAGTTCCCCAAGCCAGATGTATCCTCAGCTTGGTAGTCTCCTATTCGTCTTCCCTTTTCTAGATATTCTCGTTCATATCAAATCTCAGCATAATTCCCCCAGTTCACCGAATGGTCATCATTTTGATTAATTATAATTCATATACCCCTTTTTGTAAATCTCAAGACTCATCTCGATTCCCCCTCTGATCCGCCAGTAAGGGTAGCATATCATCCTGTCATATCAACTTCCCAACACAGCTCATTTGGAGTTTGATTGTGAGTTCAAACTCACCATTGTTCTGGTGCATATATCATCTCCCATTTACCCTTTGAATTTATGGGAGGAAGCATATTTAGAAATGTGGGTTAAGGAGAAGTTAGCAAAAGGAGCTAGATTATAGAAATTCTCTCCAGTATGCTCCCCAATTCTCTTTGTGGAAAAAGCAGATGCTACTATAAGCCTGTGCATGTATTATGAAACCTGAACAACGTGACGGTTCAGATTTGCATCCCAGGCTAGTGGATTTACAAATTCCTCGCTATGTGGAGAAGGCTAAAGTCTTCTCCAAACTGGATTTCTTGAACGCTCTTAATCAAATCAGCATCAAAAAGTGGCAGTAGTGCCTCAATTCATTCCATACCAGAAAAGATATATTACAGATTTGGGTCATTAATTTTTGCTTAAGAATGCACCTGCTATTTTCCAACATCATATAGATGTGAACTTGGGTCAGTTGTTAGTTGTATGTGAGGTAGCCTACATAGTGACATTCTGGTTTTCCCCCAATCAAGCATCTCATGCAATTCACCTGCGACAAGTGGTGGAGCATTTGAGGGAAGCGAACTTTACGCTGAAGATCTGTAAGTATGAGCTCTTAAAGTCCCAGATCACCTTTCTGGGCAAAGTCATATTTGCCCAAGGCCAAATGATCACTACAGAAAAGTAGAAGGAAATTAATGAGTGGTCCACTTCAACTTCAGCTAAAGAATTAAGGTGCTTTTTGGGGACTTACACTTTCATTAATAAGTTTATTCCAAGTCTTTATGAGGTGGAGGCGCCTTTGTATAAGGCGAGTGGGGCAAAGTTCTCCAGTGGCCCTCTGCGATGGAGGTTGCCTTCCAAGAAGTGAATTGCACCTTGCTGCCCACGTCAGTTCTTCATTTGGACTCTGAAAGGGAGTTTATTATGGCTACTGATGCTTCCAACTTTGCTATAGTGTCTTCTTTGTTAAAAATGGGCGAAGATGGAGTGAAGCATCCTGTAGGATATTTTTCTATGGAAAATGTCTTTGCCTGAGTTGAACTACGCCGTTTATGACAAAGAGAAATTGGCAGTAGGGAGGCGCTGACATATTGGCATCATCATTTACATGGCTTTCCCAACCATTCCAGTTCATAAATATTAACGTGCCCTATAGTACTACAACGCCCCCTATGGCCTGACCCCACGGCAAACCTCTGGCATGAGACTTTTTCCCATTTTGTCTTCACCTATGAGTTTACAAAGGGCAAGAAAATGGTTTGGCTAAAACACTGAGTTGGAACCCTGCCTTATCTCCAGATCCTAAGGAGGTGGAGGTGCACAATACCCAGTTGGTGATTCAGCTAGGTAAAATTGTATCCAAGCAGCTTTCCACCATGGCATGCATGCTAGTTCTTGCTTCTATGGAGCTTTGGAGGAATATGGGATGTTCATATAGGTTGTACTTTCTCAGCTTATGTCAGAAAAATATGCTATGGTACTCACCAAGAGCAAGTTAAATAAAAAACATTACCTTTGGTTACCATCTAAAGGACGATATGGTGTGCTTTCAGGGACGCTTATGGGTTCCTGCCAGACCACTCTGCCTGGAAATAATTAAGGACCACCATTATAAGACTGTTGGGCACACTGGGAAGGCAAAGACATTGGAACTGATTCACTGCAAATATAATTGGAAAAGATTGGCCCAAAGGTTGCCAGGTTTTTAAGGAGTGTCTGGTATGCAACAGGATGAATCTAAATCATCAGCTTTGTGGGGTTGTTAGTACCTGTTCAAAAGGTAGAGGGCCCTAGAATTCCCTATCAGTTAATTTTATTGTGGAGTTACAGGCGTCTGAGGACTATAATGCTAGATGGTATTGTTAGTCCTGGTTACAAAGTGTGTCCATTTAAGTCCTTGTAACACCACAGTATAAACGGTGGCGGTGGCAAGGCTTTTTGTTTCTCATGTGTTTCCCCTCCATATGGTGCCAAGGAGTTTGTCTTTGACCGCGGACCCTAGTTTACATCCTCGTTTTAGGAGGAGTTGTGCAAAACGCTTCATACTTGTCCATACCGTTCAACTACCTACCACCCCCCCCCCCCCCCAATCAGATGGGCAGAAAGAGCTAGTGAACCAGTGCCTTGAACAGTTCTTTATGTGTTACATTGCAGCTGCTCATTCTAACTGGGCTTCCCATCTTCCTCTGGCCCATTAAAGTTTTAAATACCCCCTTCATGCTTTCATTGGATGTTTTCTCTTCTTCGCCAACTATGATTTTACCCCTCATTTAATATGGAACCTAGCGGTGGGTCCAGGGTGGATGATGTGGTGGGCTTTAGAATTCCATCAAGAAAGTCCACCAAGGGGTCAACACCAATTAGGGGGCGGATATGGAGGTGTATAAGGAGAACGCATATGGTAAGAAGTGGGCAGGGCCAGCCTAAAAGGAAGGCGATCTTGTGATGCTAGATGCTAGAAATATGCTAATAAAGCAGCCATGATGGAAATTGGGCTCAAAGAGGATTGGATCGTGCTGCATTGTCAGAAAGGTTGGTCACGCCTCATATCAGTTGAATCTAAATTCATCATTTTGGATCTTTGTGGTGCTCCATGAGAGCAATCTGTCCTTGTTTGAGGAACCCCACTTAATACTCCTGAGGCATAACTTTTTGAATGGACCCCGAAGCTGAAAGTAGAGGAGGTGGTAGCCTCTCACCAGGTGAAAAGAAGACTGGAGTACCTGGTGTTGTGGAAAGGTTTTGATTAAGCGGAGAACAGATAAGCCCCAGCATGTGACTGTGTGCATGCCCAGGACCTCATTGATGCATTCCACGAGCGTTTCCCAGATGCAACTAAGCCTAATTACAAACCAAATGCCGCCACCAAGAAGCTGGTCCCTGCCCATAAGAACTTTTTTCTATATGAAGAACAAGGAGGGTGTGGAGCCCAAAAAATGGGAGGTTAATGTCATGGTTAAATTCCATGATAGTTGGTACAGATTTTTAAAGTAAAACTGAGCGTAAATAGACCAAGAGGAAAAAGCTGATGAACCTGTCTGACTTGAATAACACCCTGGACCAACGCTGGGTAAAGGCAAAATGAGCCCAAGTTGGCTTTGGGGTGTGCGTGTGATGGACACAGGGGCGTTACAGCCTCGCCCTTGCAGTGCACACGTTATTTTTAAATACAGGATGTTACATTTAGTAGAAGAATGGGACTTTAAAATTGTTCATTTTACCATATTTGTTGGACTTTTGCCCTCTCACTTGCAGAGGAATAATGTCCTGGGTCAAAATCAGCTAAAACGGGTAGATGTCAAACATTTAAAAGTTTGAAATGAACGCGATTCTAATAATAAGGATATAATTGACCAAAAGAATTTCATCAATTCTCAGTGGAACCCTGAAAATTGAGGTAACACTATTTCACATAATAATTGGGCAGCAACCATAAAATTGAACAGTTGGATTACTCTGACCACATGATGGACCGTGGGGCATCTATTGGGCGGTACTCCCTCAGCCTCACCAAGGTCCTTTAAAGCGCCTATGCGGGGACCACCCCTTTTATAGGCATGGTGGGATCCCCAAGGCGCAAAAGATTTTGTGAACAGGGATTGGCTAAAGTTTATAAAATCATTACCTAATGGGTACATTTTAGCCAACAGTGATTTCCCTGCTATTATTCAGCCAAAAACAAGCAAGTATTCCGAGCTTTGAGAGGCTTCTTTATCATAATTCCTAATTTGGACAATAACAAGCTGTACTGAACTTACTAGCAAATTCCCTATGACCTTCAATACTGTCTAAATATGGATCAGTCAGATATTAAGGTGATCACTTTTTCTTTCATACCCCGCATTACTAATAAAAATCTTAAAAACCCAAGTTATTCATTAATTAAAATTTATTGAAATTATCAAATCTTTTGTGGGATCCAGTGGCGTTAGCACCAGCGAGCACAAAAATCTAGATTTTTACAAGTTGATGCTCACTACAGGTGATCCCTGTAAACCAAAAATAGTTGCTCTTGAAAAGCAACTAGCAGCGCTTTGTTCCGCTTTAAGGAGCTTAAGCAGCGCCCTTACAAACTCCCGCTTTAGGAAAAGTTCACTCCCAGTTAAGGGAGCATAGGTTAATTCTTATATTTCTATGAATTAGTAATGCAAGACTCATCAGACAAGCGGAAAGTCAAACACATTCTATCTTGCTTGAGTCGTTTAGCACAAGAAATGATAGTCCCATGACTGGACAATCTACATACTTGGGCAGAGGTGAAAGAGACTCTCTTAGCTGAATTTGGTTCACAGCTGAGTCTTAATAGGGATAAACAGGCCTTTATGCGCCTAAGCATGTATGAGGACAAAAAACTGATGCTTTTGCAGAGCGATTTTACCTCGCTGCATAAAGTTTATCAACGTCTAACATGTTAACCCTAGATGATGCTATCGCTGCCATAATAACTGGGTTGCTTCTCAACCCTCTCTAGCCAGATATATTATTTCAGTAAATCACTACTTCAAAAACATCTGCGGCATAAAGGAGGCTCTGTTAGACGTCACTAATTTCCATTGCTGTGCAACAATAAAGGAAACTGAGTTGTAATCTTCAGTTCTAATAATTGAGTAGTTTTTGCTTGTAGAACAGTTGGGGGTGAAAATACCTGTACCTATCCACCCAATGAAACCTGTCTCCTCAATGGGACTCAACAGGAATATCACTCCTTATTATGATTCTGAGCCCTGTAAGGTAGCTAATACCATATTCTCGCACAAGTGCACCCAAGCCTCTGTGACTTCTCTTCCAAACAAGCTGTTAAATGCAGCCCCTAAGGCTACCCAATCTTCTGTGCCCATTTCCCTTACCTCCATCGCAGCCTTGCCTGTTGTTGAAAATACCCTAGGGAAGGAATCTGAGGGTGGTTACAGTAGTGTTGGTTCCTACATATTAGGAGCACCCACGGAAGTAGAAGTTCCTGATCATTTGAACTCTGGAGGAGTAGACGAGACCACCATACCTGAGGAAACGTACCTCAGACAAGTACTATGGCGTCCAAAAGTTATTAAAACTGCCAGAGATGGTGACCAATTCTTAGCAGGTTTGATACGCTCTCTTCAGCGAGTGCATCACATAAAATCCATCATGGATAAATATCCTTTTTTTAGTACTAGATGGTCCCAACCCGAGGGGGATTCATCTATGTATGGATAAATATCCTGAGACTGCTAAAAAGCTAACTTCCATCTTCCAGCTTAATGAGGTCTTAGCTTTGTCACCTAACTTTGGAGGAACTCTCACTATTGTTGAAGCGGTCATTCAAAAAATCTGAATACTGGATATCCTGGACACTGGCTTTCAAGTCAACGTAGTTTCCACTAAGCTTATCAAGAAAATAAAGCTAGCGCCTGACTTGGAGTACACGCAAGAATTTGGAACTGATGGCCCCCAAAAATACACATGTTATTAGGGCATATTCTTTCCTTCCCTGTAAGTCCTGGGGAACGTCTCTGGGCGTTGATCAGGCTATTTTCCCATTCCCGAGCAAGAAGGCACTGAAGAGGATGGCTGTACCCTTCATTACTCAGGGCGATCTCGCTCACATGGTAGATGAGTGCTGGGTAACAGCTCTTCCGCTTTAGATCCCACCTCTAGTACCCACACTCACCTTGGAAGAACTGCTACAGGGAATCAGTGAAATCTGCACCAAGATCATCAAAATAAATTGATTGGAACTAATTTGAGTGGCAATCAGCCTAATGTTTAGATTTCAAATGATCAAAAAGGTATGAAGACTGCTCTATTGGCTGGAATGCCTGATGGTTTCGATTCAGTTATCATGATGATCAAAAAAACACCCCCTCCAAAATCATCATGGATCATCCCCAATGGGCAGGTAACAGCATTAGACACCATTGACGAGGGCTCAAAGCTCCCTGTTGGCAAATTAAGCATTGCGCCTGATGCAACATCACTGACCAAATGAATGGCCCAGGGGATCGAGCATGGGCGAGTTGGGCGTCCCAAACCCATTCTCAACCAAATGGGCCCGCCCCTACGTGGGGTGGCCTTGGGAGATTCCCGCTGCTCATTGGGCCAAATGCCATCGCGCCAACTGTTGGAAACATAGCTGAGCCTCAGTTCAGATGTTCGAGGTCAAACCAACAGTGACTCAGCCTACTGCCAAATTCTTCAATGTCAATTCCTTGTGAACTAATCCGCCCCATTCCCAAATAATGTGCCATTTAGGTCAAAATTTAGGGTCCCAAAACTCAGCTTGTTACTGCCCCAATTGACCACTATTTAATCAGTTGCATTACACTGAGAAAATTGTTGGTCGAATTTCTTCCTTTTCCTTTGCAATAAAATTTTGCCAAAAAAACCAATCAATTTTATTGTGTTGATTTTCTTCTGGACGCATCCCCGATGGCTTTTCCCCGGTGGCCCATTGGTCTGTACACCGTATGGGCTCTACCAGTACTCATGGTCACTATGGCCCCCACCGTCTTTGATTGGATTCAGTAAGTCAGATATTTCTGACACTTTAACCCTGCTATCATGAACTTCCACCAACAGTATACTAGGATCTTGTGGCCTTATGTCCACCATCTACAAGCAAGGATCCGCCTCCTTGTCTCCCCAGTCAAAACAATCCTGTATACCAATGAACTCTTTAAAATCATTTCAGTGATTCTTCCCCTTGCAGTAAGACCTTCAGGGTCTAGGGTGGGCTCGATTTGGTTTATCCTT
Source organism: Massospora cicadina (assembly GCA_022478985.1). Taxonomy (NCBI): domain Eukaryota; kingdom Fungi; phylum Entomophthoromycota; class Entomophthoromycetes; order Entomophthorales; family Entomophthoraceae; genus Massospora; species Massospora cicadina. The sequence goes on from JAKSZP010013403.1 coordinate 16,121, forward strand.
GGGATCATACTCACTGTTGTTCTAAACCAACAATTCATCATTTTGCAATTCCAAGCTCCATACAACATCATTCAGTTGGTAATGCCTCTGGAATTCTGGCTTACTTTTTGTGTGCTCACGCATCCCAACTGGCAGGCCGTTCTAAATCTCTTTAATCATTTCCATGACATTCCCATTTTAGTTGGGAAGCTTATTTAATCAGCCCCTGCTGTGGCTTTAGATAACAACGCGAATGATATGCTCATTGGCACTCAATTTATGATTGAGTATGAGGGAAAAATGACCTGAAGCAAGAATACTTCTCATTACTAAACTATGAAGTCCCATTAGTCTTATCCAATAAAAAATCAGCAAGCACAAATACTCTGGCCTGGTTGAATACCCCCTCTCAGCTATACCTTTGTCTTATACCACTTCTGGGTGCAACACAAAGAAATTGGCTAATATAGTGGATGCTAGTGAAGGTATACCTTTTTATGCTGCAAATGAGGTCTTTATTAAGCCTGATAAACAACGAGTGGTTGACACAAAAGTCACACTTCAAATCCCACGCCACTGTTTGTTGCACCTCGTTAGTATTGAGGGCGTTAGTCCCTTGGAGCCTCAGGTATCGCCTGGCGTTCTTGATCCAGATTAACAGAGGCCCATTAATTTGCTGTTGGGAACCTCACCTCAAAGGAAATAGTTGTAAAAAAACACCAGGAGATTAGCAGAGTCTTGTTAGTCCGTGTGGAGGACATTGAACAAATTCACTCCATTGGTTCTATGATGGATATGGGCCTGCCAACGGATAACCTGGTATGTACCTTACCCAACGTCCATTTCTCAGATGAGCAGGAAAAGTTCACACTCTCCTTGACAAATATAGAGATATATTCTCCAAATCAGATAATCACTATGGCCTCATGAAGGGCAGGTGCCACTCCATTGATGTGGGCAATTCCCATCCTAATAAGTCAAAACCTTACTGCAAATCAAAGGTGGAAGAACAGCAAATGAGGACAGAGCTTCAGCAGCTACTATATGCGGGGTTGCAAGTTCCTTCATAAAGCTCTTGGTCTTACCCCCTCTTACTAATTGTTGGGAAGTTGATATGACTGGGTGATATGTTACCCATATCAGCGGATCACAGGGGAATCGAGATGAGTCTCAAGATTTATGAAAAGGGGATACACAAATTACAATCAAGAAAAATGAGAACATTTGGTGAATTGAGAGGAATCACGCCGAGATTCGATATGAATGAGAGCAACTCAAATAAGGAAGAAGAATAGAAGATACCAAGCTGAGGATGCATCTTACTGGGGATCGAGGTATAAAGAGCCTGATGGAAGATTAAAGAGGGTATAGTCTTTTACAAGGAAGAAGAAGTGCAGAACGGTTTGTGAGACATCTAAAAATAAAGAAAGAAATAAGGTGCAATAGCTCCATATATATTTTTATTTAGTTTTATTATAAGAATCGGCGATCCTCATTTTGTTCAATTGGGTTGCTCAGTGGTTATACCTTGTGCGAATCCAACTTGGTGACAGTGGACCTAGACATGGATAAATTAACACTAATAAAAATCATGGAGGTCATTGGATAGTCATGGACTACTGCAAGTTAAATAACCTCATGAAAAAAGGATAGCTATCCTCTCCCCAGCATTGATAACGTCTTTAACCAACTCTCTGGATCGATAATTTCTTTTCTGCTATGGACTTAGCTAGTAGCTATTGGTAAATGGATCCCTCCTGAAGACCAGGAGAAATGTGCTCTCATTTTTAGTGAGGGTCTCTTCCATTCAACCCGATTACCTCAAGGTTTGTGCAACGCACCTTCAACTTTATAGCATGCGATGGACCATATCATGCAGGACTTGAAGTTAAGTTGCGTCATCTTCTACCTTGATGAAATCATAGTATATTCAAAAACTTTTAACGAGCATCTTGATCACCTGAAGGAGGAGTTTTGATGACTACATAAGTCAAATATCAAGTTAAAAGCCCTCAAAGTGTACTTTCTTTCAAAAAAGTGGGCTTTCTTGGCCATTCCATCTTTCAAAAAGGAATCCAACCCATGTTAGATAAGTTTGAAGTGATTTCGAAGATGCCTCCTCCTAAGAATCTATGAAACATTCAGGTATTTCTAGGAATGATGGGGTATTACCATCAATTTATCCCCAAATTTGCCCAGCTCAGCGAACCATTCATTTGTTTATTGACTAAGAACACCCCTTTCTATTGGGTGCTGAATAGAAGGCTGCTTTTGAGAAGCTGAAGCAACTGCTGCAACAACTCCAAATCCTAAGGCACCCAGATTTTAATAAACTCTTCATCTTATTCACTGAAACTTTGGAATATGCCGTTGGGGTCATCTTGGCCCAATTGAATGAAAACGGTGTAGATCATTATGTATCCTATTTTAGTAAGATGCTGTTAAAGGCTGAACGTAACTACAGTGTAACAGAGAAGGAGTGCTTTGCTGTTCTGTTAGCTGTAAAGCACTACCGCCCTTTTCTATATGGAACTACCTTCACTGTGGTTACTGACCACGCATCCCTAAAATGGTTACAGTCATGAAAGATCCTACTGGCCGGTTAGCTTTCTAGGTTCTAAAGCTTCAGCCTTATGACATGAAGATTGAACACCGTGCTAAAACCTGTCACATGTATGTTGATGGATTGACTCAGCTACCAGTCCTTCACTTGGATAATAGTGAGGCGGAGAGGCTACGTGACCTCTTAATGACCCCCAATTACTGGGCAGATGAGGATGAGCCTGTACAGAAAATGGTAGCCTGACACTCTTTATAATACCAAAGTGGAGAACTGGAAGTTGTATAAGCAGGTGGGGACAAAAATGGCTGTCTTACCTTCAAACCTTGAAACGTGTACCTGCTATACTAGAAGCTCACGCCACTCAAGGTCATGGAGGGCCCAAGAAAACTTATGAGTGGATTAAGGATCGGTTTTATTGGGATGGAATGATGAAATCTATCGTTGATGCCTTAGGATCCTGCCCTACTATCAAGAAGCAGTCCATATTTAAGAATAGATATCAGTATCAACCAACCATCCCTCAAAAACCTTTCCACACCATTAGTCTGGATGTAGTAGGTCCCCTTCATCAGATTACTAGTGGCAACTGATTTATCCTGCTAGCCATTGAACATTTCACTAAGCGGGTGGAAGCCGTGGCCCTCCCTGCCAAAACGTCCAAGGCCACAGCCACATTTTTACATCATAATATTTTCTCTTGACATGGCTGTCCTCAAGTACTACTCTGCGATAATGATAACTTCTTCACTTCCAGAGTAGTTAAAACCCTGGCCAATTCTATGGTAGCCTAACAACTTTTCTCAGCTCCGTGCAATCCATCTAACAATGGAACTTTGGAGAGAGAAAATGGAACCTTGGTATCCATTCTACGAAAAATGGCCTCTTCTGATCCACTTCACTGGGATCAATTCTTACCCAGTACTCTTATGGTATACCAGATTAGCTACCATCAGATCCTGAAAATGTCTCCATTCTATGTCTTGTAAGGGTGGGAACCAGGAATACCTGCCCTCTTAGTTAAAGAAGTCTTTTACTCTAGGGTCAAGGAACCGGATAAAGTCATGTGAAGATTGTCTCAGTGCATCATCCAACTCCAATTTGAGGCATTAACTAATTTAGCAAAAATGGTGACTAATTAAAACTTTTTCTCTCTCGTTGCAATCAATTTTGCAACCCATTCAATTCAAGTCTAAATCTAGTTTGATAATCTCACAGAGGAGATTAGTCTGCACCCATGTCAGGGAGCAGTTGGGCAAGTAAGGTAAGAGGAGCAGGTGGTAGGCCTGCGGCCTCAAATGTTTGAAAACACCCCGGAGAAACTGGCAGAATAGAATTTTTTTTTAAAAAACTGGCGGTCACTATTTCCCCAGAAATCCTCGCTTGGCAAGCACGATGCAACCAGTACATCAACACGCCGCACTCCCAGCCACTTTTGTCGGTGGAATACAGAGTCTGCATGTTTCTGGACATCCAACAAACGGTTTTATGGGAAAAATTTTGTGGGGGTGTGCACACTTTTTTCCTAACCGCGGTGTACGTTGCACCTCACTCCATGTCATGCGGTTGGCTGGACCTAGGTTTTGAAAACAAGGAGGCAGCAGACGAGGCTGCTGCGGTGCACACAGTGATTGACCTCCCTGAAGGGCAATGGGTCATCAAAACCAAATGCACCAGATGGACAAAATCCAACCAAATTTTCCTCACGTTTGACTTTTTGCCTACTACGGTAAAACGTGACATTTTGGAGCAACACCTGAAAGATGGTCTCACCGTTTACAGCAAAATACAATCTTTCAAAATGCAACGCTTCACGCTGATGCCACACCTGTGCACCGGCAAAGCCATCACAGTTCTGACCCCAACTGAGGAGATTGCGAAGGACCTAACCCAGATCCTGCACTCCACTTTTATTAATATTGAAGGGCATACCACCCACCCTTTCTGGGTAACTGTGGACAGCGCACCCCCATATGCACCCACTGTGATGCATTTGGCCATAAGGCACATGCATGCCCCACCAAGGAGGGCGTCACATTCCAAGAGCACCCCTCAGCAGCCATGGCCAGCGGAGAGGCGCACTATTAACCAACCGCAAGCACCAAAGAGGCTTTCCCTTGGGGAGCACAAGACTGCTAATTACTGGTAAAGCCTATTTTCTTTAATAGCGGAAGAAGGCCAAGCAGGCCCGCTGGGCCACAGCCAAGGAAGCGGCCAAAGTCAACACCACTATTCCACACTCCCAACGCCAGGAGGACATCGAAACTTTCATGGCAGAAGCAACTTGGGAATCCATCAACCAATCAGATTGGGAAGCCCATGCTGATTGGGCCACCCAATCTGAGGATCTGATGGGGGACTTGATCTCACCCTATCTTTGCATCCAAGCTCCGGTTGTTATCAACTTGGAGCCCATCCTACCTGAAAAATTTTTTGACCCGCTCAACGGTGCACCAAACTCATCTGTACGGCAAAAAATTCATCAATGTTGGGGAAACAAAAGCAAAGGCAAAAGCCAACGTGACTCTTTTTTCTAAAATCAACAAAACTACTGATAGCATTGCTGCAAACACCCATGCTGCTGTGAAGGCCCATGGGGATCTAGAGGAGGCTAGTGGGCCTGGGTGCCCACCCCCTTGCACCACAGGTGTGAAGGGGGAAACCTTCACCTTAGGGACGTTGAATATTGCTGGACTCAAGGCCTCACCATCCCGGGCTAGGAAATTGAGTTTTTACAAAAAAAATTTACCCATGGACATCCTGGCCATACAGGAATCCCACTGTCCGCGAGGTTCTGAGGATTCTTGGAAAATCATGCTCCTCCCTTCCCTATCCTTCTGGTCTGAGCACTGTGGGGTGCTAGTTCAGAAAAACAATTTTTTCAAATTTTTATCATCGAATCCTTCCTCAATGGATGAGTCCTCGTTGTCACTTTCTTGTGGGCTGACGTGGCACATGATATTGTCAACATCTATGCCCCAACCTGTGCATGAGGATGTCGAGAATTTTTCTCATCGGTCAAATCCCTCCTGTTACCCCCAGACCCTTTCATAGTTGGCAACATGAACTGTTGGCTAAACACACCAACGGACCATTGGCCTTCCTCCTCCCACGCCCCCAGGGTCACATAGAACTTCTCGTTCTAAAGGCCACCCTTGGGTTAATGGATGCGCTGCTGCGGTGAGCCCTGCTGCTCAAAAAAATGACACGCCCCCACATCTACAATGGCCAATTAAGGTCCATGTCCCGCATCGATCTTATCCTTACACCGGTGAAATTCCAACCCCACATTTCCCACTTCAAAACAACAAAAATGGAATTCTCCGACCACTGACTGGTCTTGATAACCTACCACCTACCTGTCACAGTGACTAAGGCCCCACATTGGTGCAAACTGCGCCCTAAACTTGCGTCGCCAATATTCTCCACTTGAGTGAGATCAGCAACTTTGGCAAAAGAGTTTGTTGCACCGTTTTGCGTGGACCCCATCTCCACATGGGCAACCTTCAAAGAGGATACCATCCGCCACTCTCGTCACCTCTTTTCCAGATGCTCACGAGCCACATTGGCTGTCATTTAGTGCGCTCTGGCAGAGTTGGCACACCTGGAGTCCAACATCCCAGCTACAGGATACAGCCCTGCATGGGGCTGGAAGTGGAAGAGGCAGCCGCCCACCTCAACGCGCTCGAAAGGCAACACAAACATTGGGTTTGTGTTCATTACAGGGCCAAATGCGTTACAAAGGGTGACAAGTGCACCGCATATTTTTAAAAAAAATTTGCACCACGCCAGAGCATGGCCTGCACACAGGTGTGAAGATCAGATGATTTCATTGCGGATACACCAGCCAAAGTGGCAATCGAAACACAAAAGTATTACTTTGAGTTGTACCAATCCAATTCAATTCAGCCAGCCAAAGTGGCGGAATTTCTCAACTGAGCCCACATCTGTACCATTTCCCAATACCCGGAAATAATGAATTTGATTACTCCAAATGAATTAAGGACAGCCATCCGCGGTGCACCAAACTGGAAATTCCCAGGCCCAGATTGCATTCCATATGAATTCTATAAAAAGTACTTCAAATATATATTTTCACTACTTCTTGCCTCACTTAACCAAAGCCTTTTGGAAACGCGCCTCCTACCAGGAGGAACAAGAGGCCTTCACCATCTTACTCTTCAAGAAAGGGGACAAGCTAGAAATAGCCAACTGGCGCCCTATTTCTTAAACTAAACGGATACAAAAACTTTAACAAAAATCATGATAACCAATTAGGGATTGTAGCATCTGCCACCATCTCCCCAGAACAATTCGGTTTCATCCCCAGAAGGTCGATTTGGGATAACGTGCACTCTGTGGCTAACGCATGCCAGTCCACAGCCTCTGGGGCACTTGTATTCTTGGACTAACAGAAGGCCTATGATAGAGTAAACTGGGAATACCTCAGGGCCTGCCTCCATCAATTTCGCTTACCCCCTCGCTTCATCAACTGGGTGATACTGCTCACGGAATCTGCAACAATGGCAGTATGTGGCCCTGGCTTCCTAACGGAAGTAGTCCGCCCTCAAGGGGCTTGCAACAAGGGGACCCCCTTAGCCCACTCTTATACAACTTCAGCCTTGACCCACTACTTCGAAACGTGAATGCCCAACTCACTGGGGTCCATGTGCCAGGCCAAGCCCCAGTCAAGATGATGGCGTTTGCAGATGACTGTGTGGTTGGGGTTTCTAGTAATTAAGATGCACGCACACTTGAAGCTCTCATCCAGGAGTATTCCCGGGTAAGTAATGATGCACTGAATGCTTTCAAAACCAAAATCATCCTCCTTGGTTCGTCTCAAAACTGCTGGGCCCCAGCAACCAGTGCCCAGCCCGGCCCATCTGCTCGCACATGTGCTCGCCTTCCCAGCTCACCCCACAACGCCCCACTGGTGCTCCCCTTCGTGTCACGCCCTACCATATGTCTGGTCCGCCATCTGGGCGTGTGGGTGGAGGCAAGCGGGTACACATCAGCAGTAATGGAGAGTCATATTCTAGACAACGTGATGAAGCGCATCGCCTCCCTCAGAGCCCACCCTACTTCCCTTACTGGTAGGGTTGTTTTAGCCAACTCTATGCTCCTCTCCAAAGTCTGGTTTGGAGCCCACGCCATCACCTTCTCCCCAAGCTTCTTCAAATCCTTGTATGCCCTGCTGCAAGGATGGCTTTGGTCAGGCCGCCCTCCAACAGTACAACTAGAGGTCATGTTTGGCCCTCATCATCATGGTGGCATGGACCTACTTGACTTCAGAGCCCATGCTGCCATGATATTGGGTACCTGGATTGCGGCCGTCACCGCCCCTATGCTCCCCTCCCAACACTGGCCCCGCGCGGCCCACTCCAACTTCTCCCACGCCTTGGGCCTCAACAATCCATCGAACCCTCACTCCCTGATGAAATACCTGGCTTCACACCCATTGGCTACAGGTCCTCACGGTACTAAAACCCACTACAAACGAATCCTCCTCTCCATGCGGAGCGCTGAGTGGAGAATTCATATTAGTGGACATACAGCCCAAATAGGCCGCCCCTCTCCTCAGTTCACACAAGAGGTACAGGGGCTACCCATCCATGATGGCGTGATCCCCACACGGCCCCATGTCCTATCCAGGGTGGACTGCCTGGACATGATGGACATCCCATACTCCATTGAGACCCAAAAAACCATCTGGAAATATGCTCACCATCCTCTGTTGCAGCCTCAAATCCGCTCCCATGTGTGGCGCTGCCTGAGGCAGGTGTTCCATACAGCTGAGCGCTCTAACACTTTACACTCATCCTGCGTCATGTGTGGCCAGTATGGAACGCTGTTCCACCACCTGGAGAAGTGTCCTACCTCTAAAGTGATATGGCGCGAAGTTCAACGTCTGCTGGGCCAGGATCAAACACATCCCTTCAGTCTGTCAAGAGATATGTTTGCTTAATCAATGGCCTCCCCCTTCCACCCTCCCTCCATGCTCTGGTGGTTGCAATCGCCATGTGGACTATCCACACGATTGTTTTGGATGCCATCGCAGGCTCCACCCCCACCCTCCCAGAAGCTGTCCACAGATTCTGGTCTCATTTGGTAGACCACTTTCAAGTGTGGATGTTTGGATACCTCCCACCACGTCGCCTGACAGCTGGTCTGCTCCTGGTTCCCGTATTGGTTCATCAAATCAGACCCCTTCATCCACACGTGTTCAATTGTGGCTACGGCCCCTTCACACGTTCCCTCCCCTCCCCATATATGGCGTTCCCACTGGCAACAAGAGATAGCATCGATTCTCTGGGGTGCCTTCCCTGTTACTAAGTTTTGTCTCTTTCAGGCCAAATTTGGAAGTGTCCGTCCCATGGTCAGCCTTCCCCGCAATAAATCTAAATTTAAATTAAAAAAATGGTGATTAAACAAGGGCAGGCGGCCAATGAGCTCAGAATCCCTTACCTACATTCCAAGTATCTGACATGGTATAATACTACCATAACTTCATCACTCCCAGAAGTGGTAATCTTGGAATAATCTGGGAGGGTCCCTTCACCATCACCTACAAAAGAGGTAATGAATACACTATAAAATTGTTAGCTATCAAAATCACCATCAACTGAGTACAAAACCTCTTCCTTCGGCTTTATTCTCCCCCAAACATTCTTGAGGGGGTGATATCAGACATTTGACCTTTCAGTTGCAAAGGGAGAATGTCCTGGTAAAAATCAGCTGAAATGGGGAAATGTCGACCATTTACAAGTTTTCAATGAATGCGATTTTAATAATAATAATGATGATATAATTGGCCAAAAGACCCTAGTCAATTCTCAGTGGAACCCTGCAAATTATGGTAACATGATTTCGCATAATAATTGGGCAGCAACCATAAAATTGAACAGTTGGATTACTCTGACCACATGATGGACCGTGGGGCATCTATTGGGCGGTACTCCCTCAGCCTCACCAAGGTCCCTCAAAGCGCCTATGCGGGGACCACCCCTTTTATAGGCATGGTGGGGATCCCCCAAGGCGCAAAAGATTTTGTGAACAGGGATTGGCTAAAGTTTATAAAATCAATACCTAATGGGTACATCTTAACCAACAGTGATTTCCCTGCTATTATTCAGCCAAAATGAAGTGAGTATTCCGAGTTTTGAGAGGCTTCTTTAGCATAATTCCTAATTTGAATGGTAACAAGCCATACTGAACTTACTAGTAAATTACCTTCTGACCTTCGATACTATTTATATACAGATCAGTCAAATATCAAGGGAATCACTTTTCCATTCTTACCCTGTGTTACTAATAAAATCTTAAAAATCCAAGATTTTATTAGTTTAAATTTATTCAATTTATCAAATCTTTTGTGGTATACAGCGGCATTAGCATAAGCGAGCACAAAAAAGCTGGATTCCTAGTATATCTCCAAATCTGGGAAAATTAACTGCATTCAATCACTGAATGTGAGCATCTTTGAGCTATCATATCACTGAGGATGGTGGGTTATGCCTACTGGTTGTATTTGGTGTAGGACATTGCTCAATGGGAAATGCCCTCTTGCAATTTGGTTTGACCAAACATTCTATTCTTAATTTTAAATTTAATTAAGGTACGCCGACCAGGGTATGGACATTATTGAAACAGAAGCATCAAAACTAACCAAACCAAAAAAACTGAACTAATCGCCCTAAATGGGCAGCAAAACAAACAAAAAAATAAACAATCAACCAGGTGGTACTGTGGCGATCTGCTTATCCCACCATGGAAGAAGGACAGGGAGATCAGGGGGCTCATCCATAGTATCTGCATCATATAAAGTTCAGGCCAAGGCAGAGAGCAAGGGTGTGGGTTTATCAGTGATATGGGGGCGAGATCGCAGAGGATTGGTTGTTTGTAGAACTCATCATCGTCATAAATGGCGCTTAGGTAAGTGGACAAGCACTTTTCCGCTTGTATATGGATGGCAGGAAGTTGAGAAACTAAAGCAGTGTTAGCTTGGGTTATTTTTGTTTTACATTTCAAAGCTACAATCACTTTTTTGAATGACATCTTTGGCATGTCATGTAGCTAGAGAATGATATTTTTGCTCTGTGGGCAGGACTGGGTAATAAAGGGAGGAGGAGACCTTTGGATAGTTTCATTACTGTTTGTGATATAATATTGCAGAGGAAAATTTTATCAGGTTGGGCAGCAGCTAAACAGCGAAATGGTGTTGAGTTCATAACACATCGTTATTTGAGTTTGGGAGATAAAAGCGCTAAGTGATCTCAATGGGGGATCATATAGGGATAAATTCTCTAATGTCAGCTTCAGCGTCTTCAATCTCATTATCTGATTCGTCAGTTTTATTAAAAGAGGACCATGGGTTCAAGTCATAAAGGTCCAATTTTTCATCAATAGGGATTGTTGAGGCTGGCGATTGTTTTGGGGCTCAGGAGCAAATTATTTTCCAAGCCAAACCCTGATTGGTGGGAGCATTGGTAGATACAGAGTTAGGATGGGTCTAATTGGCTGCTGTAGACGCAGATGTGCAGCAGGCTTTGGAAGAGGTGGAGGTAAGGTTTCCCCCATTCTAAGAGGGCTGCAGGTGGTCAGCATAGGGGCAGTTGGTGGCCAAGACTGCAGAGGTGATGGAAGCAGTGGTAGGGGCAGCTCTACTTTGAGTGGTCCAACTCAAAGCAGGATGTACAGATGGTCCGCCCACCCTTGACGCGGGCCCAGAATGGGTGGTCAAGGGCAGAAACAACGAAGGAGCGTTAAGGAATCTAGTTGCTATATTTGTAAATTTAAGGCTGATTGTGGCAAAAGCCGGGTCCCAGCAAGGCGTGTGGCTTTATTGGGGACCACAAATTGAAGGATGAGATCAGTGCCATAGGCTGCCAAACCTGCCATCAGCTCCCGATGGAGCACTGCTGGGGAAGGTGAGTGGGCAACACAGTGAACTGGACTACCATTGTGGAGTCAGTGGGGAGCTGTGTGCACGTTGTGGGCAATTGGGGTGCCCTGTTAAACCAGGGGCTAAGTTGCTGCAGTGGCAGCATCAGCTTCACTTGTGAAACTGAGGTCAAAATACCCCTTATATGGGCGAAAATTGATAAAGCTGGCAAGTTGCATCACCGCTTGTTCTAATTTGATTATTAGTTTGTCTGCATATGGTAACAACTTTCCATATTTGACCTGAAGGCTGAAACGCATGCAAGAGCGGGGCAGGATGAGAGGGCAATGAGGCACTGCCTGGGATCATGCAAGGTGAACGGCAAGGTCCTTGGGCAGAACGAAATGACCTAAGGATTGGGTATGACTGGAAGAACCAGTCCAAGCGCGTTTTCTCCCTGAACTGAAAACGCTGGGTGAAATTCGCCGCTGCACCACATGGGAGCAGCAGGCGATGGGGCCGTGGACATCAGTGGGGCAGTTTTTCAGCTAATTTGGCTAGCTATTCAGTTTTTGTAAATTTAAATTGCTCAAAAGTGGGCTTGAGTTAAATAAAGTTCTATTCTCTATTTTTTATTTATTATAGACTAAGGATTTGAATCCTCAGGCAATGTAATACCTTTAATTTGTTTAACTAATTTAAAAGGGATCACCCTGACATTGCTGGAATTCCCTTCAATAAATTGACGTGGATTACCTTGCCCATACGCCCAGATTTATATTTAGCTGTTGTTAAAGATTGGGTTTTGGTTATTCTGACAATGAGTACAAATTGTTACAATCCTAGGTTCTTAACCAATTAAAAACTCCCAACTGATAACTGCACAGGTTTAATATGTACACGACTTGTGTTGTCTGATAGTATTTGATAGTTGATTTTATAATATATGAAGATTATTATCTGTAATTAAATAGATACCCCATTATGGTCCAACGCAAGACCTGTACTTCTCCATAAAATATTCTTTATGTCAATTGTGGGGACTTCTTCCCTCATCCGCCTAGCTTGATACATGCTCAGATCCAGAATATTATGGCCTTTCCTCTTGTGAAACAGAGTCTGTAGCATTTTCGCCTAAGTTCAGCTTCTCTTCTAAGGATCCTTTTTCTTACTATATATCTGATAAAATAGTCCCCAATCATTGCACACATCAAAAATTTCCTGAAGATGAATAGAACTTAAATCAATAATAAATTCTACCAAAAGCTTGAAAATCTTTTCTAGGGTTTTTATCAAATTGAATTATCAGGGAATTCAGCACCCAACCCTCAGTTGGCGCCTCTATATGAACCAGCAGCCATTGCCGCTGAGCTTCCCTTTTACATCTCACCAGAAATTCACTTAAACTCTCTTTTGCTTTGACATTGAAATCCAAAGACAATTTGAATTTTTAAAAAAAAATACAAAAAATCGCTGCTTGATTGAGCCAAAACTTACAAAATTCAACGCTCTTGACGCCTGCTGCTTCAGCTTAGGGTGCTGGTGTGCTACCATCTGGCATATTTCAGACACCACCAAAGTACACCTGTGCTGGCTCTGCTAGCCACCCTAACGCTACTGGGCATATGCCCCCCTTGGGACTTGTCCCCCCACCTTGCAAGTTCCCAAGCGGTGCTCCAGAGCCCTTTGGTGCATACATGGAGCAATTTGCATTTCAGCCTTTGGGTCAAATATGGGAACCTCTTCCCATATGCAAGCGCGGCCATCATTAAGACGGCCATGGCGGTATTTAAACCCACCAGATTATTGATTTTCGCCCCTTTAAGGGGTATTTCAACCTTGGCTTCCATTCCAAGGTCAATGCAATGGCAGCATCTAAGCTGCTGTTAATTTTTTTTAAAATATTCCTCTTCCCACCGTTCACACCTGGCTCCCAGATGATGCGGCTTTGGTAGTCCAGTTTTATGGGTTGTCCTTTCATCTTTCCCTAGACGCCTCCATTATGAGTTTGTGGAGGGTTTGGCTATTTATGGCACAGACCCCATCAGGCAAATTATGGTTCCAAATGGAGTGGATCATTTTGCAGGGCTGCACGCCTTTTCAATGCTCTGCCCATTCCACTGTGGCACCCACCTTTTAATTCCCTCTCAGGCAGTGATCAGATCCGCCCCTGATCACCCATTCTGGGTGTGCATCAAGATTTGCAGCGCCATTTTCCCTTTGTACTTTGAGCTTGATCACTCAAAGTGTAAGTGCACTACAGTTTCTGCCTCCGCCACTTCCACCAATACTCCCTTTGGCGTTGGGTCATTGCCAGTTTGCCCGTTTTTTTGAATGGGGTTCAATCTTTTTTTAGTACTAGATGGTCCCAAAATGGGGTTCAATCTTCTCACACTCAACATCAGTAAATTCTGGCGCCCCTTCCAAGGCGTCAGCCAATCAAAATTTAAATATTTTAAAAAATTTGAACAATTTGAGTGGATTATGTAATCCTGAATCAGTGGCTGAGACAGTTTCAACTGAGCTGCCATGGTCAACAGTCCACAACCAATCAGCTCTAGCCACCACTCCAATTCTGAGGGCTGTCTTAACGTTGGCTAAGATTAATCCATTTGAATGCCTCAACTGAATTGATGAATGCAAATGGCTGTTAAATGTCAAGCCAGATTTTGCATTGAGAAATTTTTATTAATCCTCTTGATTCACGTTATTGCTGTTTCTGTGCAAAACCCAGTTTTGCTAATTATAAATTATACATAAAATGACAGTTCTGGATGTAGCTGCCCCTGTCAACACCCTACTCTACCAGCAACTTCATGGGGCGAGGGAACCCCTCATGGAGAGATTCCTATCCCAAACTTCCCCTATTATTTTGAGGAATATGAAAAATATGAAATTGAGGAGCTCACTTTTGGTGCAAGCTGCACTTGCATTGACATGTCAAAAACTTCTTTTTTGACTTAAATAATCCACAAACCTGCCAGCGCATTAAGTCGTTCACATGTGTGCTGGCTCTTATCACTTTTGCTGAGCATCAACTTGCTCAATTTGTTGAGGTGGTGGATACCGCTAGCCTCATGAACAAAGAAAACCCACAATTATACCTTCTTAAGCCTCATGTTGCTGATGCTCCTACCCCAATGTTGTCTGCCATGGTCCGCCAGCTAAAGCAGGCACTGGACAAAAGCTTACCCAAAGCTTCCTCACCATCTAATGTGGCTTCTTAGTCTGTTAGCTGAGGTGCCATATTAGGAATTTTTATTTCTAATAATCCCTTTGTTTGGCCTCTTTGAAAATAAAGATGCGTGGTGGCTCTCAATTTTGGGTTGGGCATCACTAGTGCTAAAAAACATCTCACTAGCAATGGTCTTTTATATCTGGTTAGGATTCCCTTGTCAGAAATCCTTGAGTCCTTAAATGGATAGAGTCAGAAAATGTGTCCCTAAAATTCTTTCACTTGATCCCGGCAAACCAACCATATTTTCAAGTGTCCTACTTAGGTAATGGGACTTTTTACCCATTATGGCAGGTCGCAAACCAGCTAAAAAATTTGCTAGTTTAAGGCGGCATCACTTGCAACAACTACTCAATAAATTTCTAATTGGGTTGGTGACGAAACATGACCAATCCCAATCAGTATACTTGATAGTCAATCAATGATCAACTATCATATGCCCCTCATTTGGTTAGCAACTCTTCCCAAAGATTCTTAAGCATTCACCCAGATCAATTCCCACGGATCCAAACCTGGCAAATTACCTAAACCCCCCCCCAAACATTTTTAGCCCAAAATTAGGGTCAACAAATATCAAATTCACTTTCCATTGGGAATTATCCCCTATAGATCCACAGGTAATCTAGGAGGCTGGAAAGGTGAGCAAAAATTCCAAAACATCCCCACTCTTGCCTAGCTTTCCTTTGAGAATAGGATTGGGACAGGAGAATACCACCTCAGACACCAGATCAAATATTTCTTGGTTTTAGCGGAGTGCAGTCAATCTGCACTCAACGCTGGTCAGTACAACTTTTGGCATATGGTTCTCTTCATTTTCCTCCTCGCTAATACCTCCTCATAGTGCGGTCCCCATGACCCACTGTCATGGTGGGCTGATCAATATACTCGTGACAATACTAGTCCCAGATAGCTAAATTTTTCTAAACAGGTCATATGAGCCATTCTCATATTCAGGATCTTGGTCTGGCATCATTGATTTCCTGATCTTCCTCCTCATTCTTGACAGGAGTTCACTGCCATCAATGTTTGTCTTGTGGCACGGTTAATAATGCTTAAATATATTTACTTTTGTTTTTTTATCATAATAACTTTTTTGCTCATATCATTCATTTTTTTCTGAAAAGCTTACTCATTAATTTTTACGTTGATTTCAACAAATTTAGAGCTTAATTGATACTAAAATAAATAATGTCAACTTTTATAAAAAAGTCTGACATCCCCCCTCTCATGCAGCTTATATTAAAATATCGAAATTTTGGTACCACCAACTGCTCAACAGCCTGTCTGACAAAGATTCTCGGACCTTCCAATTGATGAGTTAATCTGCTCAAAGAATCTCCTCTATGGTCCCCCTGGACTCATACTCCCAGTCAAGCACCCATAAGCAATCCATCCATGCCTACTGGAAACGGTATCCAACCCCAACAAACCAGAGTAGAGACCATCTTGCATGACTCACAGCCAATTCTATCTCAGTTGTCAATTCCCAAATTGGATTTAAAACTCTCCTGGATTCTGCTCCTTTCACAAATACTCCTACAATCACCATCAAACCTCCTGAAGCAATGCCATCTGATAATAATTGTTCATTCCTCACCAGATCTGACTTGCTTCTTGAGTTCCTTTTCAGACTTGGCCAATTCTATAAACCAGCTGTTCTTTCAACCTAACTGGCCATTGGAAATTACGAACATTTTGAGTCCCCTACACAGAATTGAGGACTGAGTGATCAAGGCTCTTTCCATAGCTCTGAACCCCTATGATCTTACAAACATCCTAGATTGAGATGTTGCAGCCTATGCCCTTCATTTCGCTGGCCAAGTTCTTTGAAGTTGATCCACAAAGCTTCCAGCCTCTCCCAGATTCCATTGATCATTCTGCTTTCAAAGTTAAGAAGCTCATAGGTTGTCATATTCAGGATGCTGTCTGCTCGTTGCACGACTATCTCATATCTGGCATGTCTCATCAGTACTTTCCCCTTATGGCTAAACTTGGGGCATGATTTGGCAACCCCTGCCTAGTATCCTTGCACAATGCTGGCTCATATTTCCAATGTTCTTGACAAAGCCAATCAGCAAGTGCTCAAGATTAATATTCTGGCTCTGGTGCCATATTAGGATTAATCAGGGTTGTTCGCCAATTGCCTCTTCTTGTTCTGTTGCTTCCCTTCCCACTCCAGGGTATTGCATTTGGCAAGTACTGATATCTCCATCTCTCTTCCCTCCATCACGTGCTTGCAGGGATCAACCTCTGCTCAGCGAAATTGGCTTTGAGTAGTTCCTCCCTTGCTAGTGTTCAATCTCACATAGATTTTAACGGTTTATACATCCCTATTGTTATATATCCTTCATCCCCCAAGTAGTGATATAGGTGAAATTATCCTTAAGTCGAGGATAACCAATAAAAAAGTATAAGAATATAATTTTTTTGCTTTTTTAATTTTTTTCCATTATATTTTTAACAATCTTTTATTTTGTTAGCTTCTTTTATATATGGAACATGACCTTTACTTGGTTCAGCGGTCCATCATTTTTATTTATTCCCCCAAACTGGTTCCTAGGTATAATTTGACCTACTAGTTTCCATGGCTCAGAGGTCTTATTTTTTATGACTTAACAATTTTTGGTTCAGCAGTCCCCTTTTAGGATTTAACTAAAAATTATCAGGACATAACCATCTCAATGGTTCAGCGTCCCTTTGGGAACATTCTTTTTATTTTTTTCTTTGATCCACTTCTTTAAATATTTATCATAGACTCAATTAACAATTCCTTCATCCAAGAGGTTCTTGATGGAATAGGCGTTCATTTCCATCTTGGATAAAATCTTGAATGGACCTGACCACAATGCATCCAGCTTGTTTCTTTTTCCAAAATCATGTGTATCACAACAGGCAACTTTATCGCCTACTTGGTATTCTGATAATGGCAGTCAGTCTTATAGTCCATCATTTTTGCCTTGATTCACTTCTTCAAGGTCATATTGAATGCTTGCAATTGCATTTTAATAAGGAAATTTGACAATTGGAGCAGGTACTGCTCGGCGCTCATCCCAAATGTTGGTTCACCCACTGAATATAGAATCAGCGGTAATGTAGCCTTCCTTCCATACAGTATTTTGGATGGCATTTTTTCCATTGCCATATGATGACTTATATTATATGCAAACATCACAAAAGTGAGGCATGTTCCCATATGGAAATCCTACCTGCAACCAGCTTCCTCAGCGTCATGGCTAGCATTCCATTGAATCGTTCTACCAGTCCATTTGTCTCTGGCCGGTAAGGTACTGACATGACTCCTCTGATCCCCATTATCTTGTACAATCTTAGGAGCATGTGGGATGTAAAATTTGTTCCATTTTTACTTAATAAGACTTGTGGGCATCCATGGCGGTATACAACTTGATCCATGATAAACCTTGCAGCGCTTGTAGCATCCACTTTCTCCAGGGCCTTCGTCTCAACCCTTCTAGTCAGATGTTTAATTGCAACTATGATGTATTTGACTCACTTTGTACTCATGGTTAGTGGTTCTTTAAAGTCAATGGACATAGTATGCCAGGCAAATCCAGGGTGGATCAGTTGATATCTGGTCATGTTTTTGTGAGGCTTGTGCAACTAGCACTCCAAACAGAAAGCCAGATAATCCTCTAGATCATAAGTGATAGATTCCCAGTAATAGTACTGGTGAATGTGGTCAGTTGTCTTCCTCAGGCCTCCATGCCCAACAACCTTATGCGTGGCTTGAACAATTGCCACTTGTTCTGACAATGTTGGGAATAATAATAGTTTTTTTGCCAATTATCTTAAAAAATTGTCCATCCTTGGTCTCGGTGTTTTCCATCACTTTCCGTAACACCTTGCATTTCTTGAGGATCGTTCCAGATTTTCTCAATTGACCATCTTCTGGAACAGCTCATCCACTTGTTGGTATACCACTTGGACCATTGGTAACCTTGATAAGCCATCCATATTCTGGTGAGAAGCTCTTGCTTGGTAAAACTATCTCATAGTTGTAAGCCTGAAGCTTTAATGCCCACTGGTCCAGTCATCCATCCGGTTTCCTTAGATTATGTAGCCAACGCAGTGAGGAGTGGCGTCACCACTTTGAAGAGAATTTCATGAATATACACCTAAACTGTTTACAGGCTTAAATTCTAGCAAGGCATTCATACTTTATCACAGTTTAAATTCTCTCAGCATCTGAGAGTGCTCAGCTCATATACGCTACCAGATGTTCATCCCAAAGTTCTTCCACTTGGCTCTAGATGGCACTGATTGCAGTTAACAAAGCATCATTTTTTATTATAAGTTCTTGATAGAAGTTTAGATATTTCAAAATAAGAGAATCTGTTAAATAGCAGTGTAATATCAAAAGAACTTCTGGGCCTCTTCATCCCCAACAAATTCTTCCTTCAGATCCTTCAGCAAATGAAATAGGGGCTCAGCGATTCTTCAGAAATCCCATATAAACCTTCAGTAGTATTCAACCATTCTAAGGAACACTTGGATATCTCAGACACTTCTCAGGATGGGCATTCAATCTATGGCCTCAATCTTCTGGGCTTGCAGCTACAGTCCACTAGAGTTGATAACAAATCCCAGATATTCCAACTTTTTCTACATGTAGTGATGCTTCCATGGATAAATCCTCATATTAGCTGTGGAAAGTCTCTTGAAGACTTCCTCCAAGTAGTGTAGATAGTCAATAATGGTCCTACTGAACACATTTATATCATCCAAGTAACCAGGACACATGACAACTTTAAGTCGTTTAATATGGCTTCCATGGCCCTCTGGAACGTTGCAGGCGCATTACAAAGACCTTGAGGCATCCTAGACAGCTGATATAGCCCCTGAGCAGTGATGATCACGCACCTCTCCTGGTCTTCAGTTGGAAAATCAAAAGACAATTTCCCAATATTAGATCCATCATGGAGAAATACTTTGCTTCTTCCAATCAATCTAATGCATTGTCAACTCATGGTAACGGATATGAATCCTTCTTCATTATTTTATTCAGCTTCCAATAATCAATCAGCACCCGATTAGAGCCATCCTTCTTCACAATTAGGATAGGGTCCCCTAGGGACTCTATGATGGAACTAGAAGACCGTGCTTCACTAGTTTTCTGATGTCTTCTTCCAATACCACCTTGGCAGCCTTTGACCATCATTTTAGTCTCATTCTTATTGTCAAACCTTTCCCCAGGGTCAACTTTGTGGATGACATTCCTTGCACATCCCAAATAATGGTCTTAGGTAAATATTTCCTAATACTTTTTCAAATAGTTTTACCACCTCCTCCTGCTGTCTTTCCATCAAATCAGCAAGTTTCTCTCAATCAACCAATATAATGATGCTCTCAGTCACCCCTGCTGGTAATCCCATCTCGTTGAGGGTCCCAAAATCGTGAAATTTTTTTAATTTAGCCATCAGAATTAGATGAAAAAATGCAATGATCTGATTCTTCTCAATATTCTTTGGTTTATCACTAAAATTCGCCAGGAGAACTCGAATTTCTCCATGACTCAGAATGATTATTCCAGAAGCCACCAAAGGCTCAACTCTGGACTTCTTCCAGGGGCGTCCAACTTCTCCATGAGCAGCTCAGGTATCTCTAATGTCAACCCCATGTCAACTATTATTTGTGATCCTGGCGGTATGATCTTTGCATTTATTGATCCTCAGTGGAATTCCTCAATTTTCTAGAATTTCTGTCAGCATTTCTCACCTTTTCTGGCCAACTAATTAGTAACAAATTAGGACAATGCCATCATTGTAAATAAGATTGATGAAATTGTTTCTCCTAGTCATTGGAGTTTACCCATCTCTCAGATATATTAGAGGTAACATCTGACCCAATATAGTCAGTGTATTATCTTTGAAGCTACATTTAACTCCAATCTTTATTTGAAACTTGGTCCCAATCAGAATATCATATTTTTTGGTGGCCAAAACTATTGCTGAGGCGGATACCACTAAAGATCCAAATTAGAGTGATAAAGCGATATATGCTCCATGGGAGATGGTTGTATTCAGCCCAGCGATCCCATATTTTTTCTTGTTCATCAAATCAGGCGATATTCTCATCTTCTTCACCAGCTTGGTTGAGACAATGTTGATAGGCCCTCCACTGTCAGATATCTCCTGCAACCGACCTTGATTAACTAGTATATCAAAATATATTTACTTGTATTCTAAAATAGAATTTACTGAGTGTATAGCAGTGTTATTCAATGAATTGAGGGTGTGAATAATTTGCTCTGATAGATCAGGAAATGATTTCTTAATTGCGCTAAGGGGGATAGACAGGTTTGCCTCATCTAATTTGACCTTGGTCAACACTTCCATATTCTCCACAGCTTGGATTTTGTCCACTAGTTGTTGCGCATATGGATGAGCGACTTCCTTAATTATTTCAGGGTTAATCCTCTTTGCTCTGGATCTGTCTATCTCATTGACATCCAAATTAATTATCTTGATACTGTTGATCCTGCATGTCATCATTGATGAACAGATCGCTATCATCAATTTCTTCATGCAGGATATTGGGGGAACGGGTTTATCTGCAGCTCTAGACTGTTCCCCATCTAGGCTGCGAGCCCTATTCCTAATTCCTGTGTGGGTTTAGCCTCTTTCTCTTGTACCACATTGCTCTGTTCCTTTTACTTCTTGCATTGAACAGCAAAGTGTCCTTTTCCCCCTCACTGAAAACAGCGTTTGTCCTACTTATCAATCCACTTTAACTCCTTGGGCTTATTTCCTGACATGGTTCAATTATTGGACTCCTTAGCACTCATAATCCCCTTTTAGGATTCTAATTTTGCACTGGACTCAGTTTGAAGCTTCTGTTAAGGGCATCAAATGTAGCTCTTAATATCTTCAGGTGATCCACATATGTAAGGTGGTAATTTATATTGCAAACATGGAAGACATCATTCAATGAAAATTATGGTAGGGCCTAAGGGCTCCTTGCACCACAATCCATGTGTCAAAATTGCCCAGTACTTCTTCCCAACCAAAATCAGTAATCTTTGGTAGAATTAATGGCAAAACTCACTAAGGACTCGTCCTTCTGGAATTGGATTTGCAATAATTTCTGCTTATTCTTTGATGTATACGTGGGACTTCCAAATTCTTTCATTATGGCAGCCTTGTCCTCAGAGTATGACATCTGTCCCCCTCTAGATGGGGCAACCCTAAGTTCTGACAACTGGTGTCCAAACAGTTCATAATCATCAAAGCTTTTTGACTATTGCTGTACCCAAACATTGTCATGTCAAATAATTGGAAGAGCAGGGGAATTTTCTTGATGGAATGCAGGTAATTTTGGCATAACTCTAACTTCCTCTATTTCTCTAGCCACCACTCTTGGTTTGGCTATTCTATTGACTTGAGGAGTGATTTTGGGAGTCATCTTCAAAATGGCTATGAATGCAGTCAGCATATTTCTTGGAATAGTTGACTTCCCAACTGGAGTTCTTGGGTCCTTTCATTGGCGTTAGTCGCCGCATAAAGCTCACATTCACATCTATGAATCTTCAACTCTTTGACTTGCTTCATTAGATACTCTATGTCTGCGCTGAATGAATGCAATCAGACGCAAACTGCATTGCATTCAGTTTTCAAGAATAAACTTCTAAAAAAAGATACCCTTCTTTTTTCTTTAATGAAGTTACTTTCCCTAGCAACTCATTGCCAAAATTGGAAACTCTTCAACTCATTCCACAAAATTGGTAACTCTTCTCCAAGGCAGAGAATTTTCTGTGATCAGTAGAATTTAAGGCGTTCTTGTTTATGGTTTCCAACTCTATCCAAAGTTTTCTTAAATCGTCTTTGTATGACATCTTATACTGGCATATCCTACTCAGCTACCCCCCTTAGTGAGCACCAATTGTTAAAAATTGGGAGTTGGCTACTCTGACGATAAGTATAAATTGTTAAAATTTTATGTTCTTCACCAATTGAAAATTCCCAATTAATAACTGCAAAGGTTTAGTATGTACACGACTTGTGCTGTCTGATAGTTGTTGATAGTTTACTGATAAAAAATGAAGACTATTATCCATAGTTGAATATATAACCTGTTATGGTCCAACGTTAGACCTGTACTTCTCCATGAAATACTCTTGATGTCAATTGTAGGGACTTCTTCCTATAAGCGCCAAACTTTATCCACGCTCAGATCCAGAAGTTTATGGCCTTTCCTCTTGTGATATTGAATCTGAAGCAATTACCATCTTAGTTCAGCTTCTCTAAGGATCTTTTTTCTTACTCTTTATCTGAAAAAATAGTCCCCAATAATTGCACACATCAATAATTTCCTGAAGATGAATAGAACTTAAAACATTAATAAATTCTACCAAAAAACTTGACTATTTTCTAGTGTTTAAATTAATGTAGATTATCAGGGAATTTATATAAGGAATTTATACGCCCAACCCTCAGTTGGCGCCTCAGCCATGAAATGGCAGCTGTTGCTATTGAACTTCCTTTGACATCTCACCAGTGATGGTCTTATCCATCTGGTTAGGATTCCTTTGTCAGAAATCCTTGAGTCCTTAAATGGATAGAGTCAGAAAATGTGTTTCTAACATTTTTCACTCAATCCCAGCAAACCAACCATATTTGGTGAGCGAACTGCTTAGGTAATGGGACTATACCCATTATGGCAGGTTGCAAACCAACTGATCAATTTGCTAGTTTCAGGAGGCATCACTCGCCTTGAAAAAGCTCAATAAATTCCCAATTGGTCAGTAATGAAACCTGACCAATCCCAATTGGTACACCTGATAGTTAATCAATAATTAACTATTAGATGCCCGCATTTGGTTAGCAACTCTGCCCAAAGATTCATAAGCATTCACCCAGATCAATTCCCAATGGATCCAAACCTGGAAAATTACCTAAAATCCCCCAAACATTCTTAAACCAAAATTAGGGTCAACCAATATCAAATTTACTTGCCATTGGGATTTATCCCCTAGCGATCCACAGGTAATCTAGGAGGCTGGAAAGGTGGGCAAAAATTCTAAACAGCTGTATTTTATTGAGGATCAAGTTCCTATCACTCCACCAGCAATTTCCCCTGAATCTTTTTCCTGTCAATGTATGAGGCATTATGGCATCATAAATCTAATCCCTTTTTTATTATTAACATTTCCTTTTCTTATTTTCTCCTTTGCCCTACTGGTATAAAATAATTGTCAAGTATTATCCCCAAAAATCCAACCCAATGATGTCTACCATTTTATATAATAACTACGCTAGCTTGGTGCTCTTGTGTGAAGTTTATTATTATAAAAAAATAATGGGGATTCTTTTATATTACTAGATGGTCCCAACCCAAGGGGGATTCATCGATGTTTATTGAATTACGCCTGGGCTCCTAAGAGCCTGAGGCGAGGGAAGGGAGGGAGGAGGCATCGAGAAAGGGAGGGGTTTGCGCGCCAGAGCCGTGCTGCAGTGACAACTGAGCGGGGGAGGGTTGGCGACATAGTGCAGACCTTCAGGGCCATCTCAAAGTGTACCCAAAAGTGGGTAATCATGTGTGGAAGGGTCCACACCTGCTGGTCAAAGGCAGCATGAAGGAAGGAGTTATGGATGGTCCAGATGGCTGTGGCATAGGCGAGGACACGGAGGGGTCGGTGGCAACCAGGCAATGTCTGCTCAAACATGAGGTCTTGCACAGGGTGTCCAGACCAGGGCTGAGCATGGAGGAGCGTGTGGGCCTTTGGCCAAAATGCGGCGACACCTGGACAGGTGAAAAAACGATGGAGGTGGGAGTCAATAGGCTCCACACAGTGGGGGCAGCTTCGGTGCTGGAAGGTAGGGCCAGTCCAGTCCCCTGTCCTGTATGAACAGTGGAGCACCCTCCATAAGGTGTTGGACACCTTTGCTGACAGGATAGGGTGATAGACGTCCTTCCACAATTCCTTAAGGTCAAATCTCACGGAGGGAGGGAGGAGCTCAAGGAGTCTTGGGTGGATGGGAGGACGATCTTGGGGGTTGAGGCGAGTTGTGACAACTTGTCCATTGTGCACAATTGCATGGCGACGGGGGCTGAGGCCAGGGCCTTCCCTTCTGTATGGGAAGGCATGGTGGATCCGCGCGCCTACTCGTTTCAGGGCAAGGAGAGCCTGGTTCCAGTAGGGGGATGAGGATGGTTTTAGGCGATGGCCTGGGTGGTTTGTGAGCCACTCCCCTAATGAGGTCAGAGATGCTCTAGGAAGACCCAGAGCTGCTGACACTGACTGGCGGAGGGCGGGCGCCCATTGGGGCATGGGGTCGCGTCCCAGCAGACAATTGGCCATAGGAACTTCAGGAAGATTGTGGTGGCGTGGGATCGCTTGTCCAGAAGCCCTAGGCCCCCTTCATTGCAGGGTCGGGCAATGGTTGAGAGGGCCATTGGTGGATGGTTTGAGCCCCAGATCCAACAGCGGAGGCGTACATTGAGCCGCGTATAAAAGGCATCTGTGAATGGGCAGACGTGCGCTAGGAACCAGACTTTGGAGAGGAGGAACACATTTGCCATCAGAGCTCGACCCTGGGGGGTGATGTGCCGCCAGTTCCAGCTGGCAATCCTGGAGTTAACTGCTGCAAGGAGCAAGTCCTCATTGTCTTTTAGCGCAACTCCTTGTTGGTTGGTGAGAACGCCCAGGTGACGGAAGGTACCGCGCTCAGGTTCAATACCAAATGGTGGGGGGAAGGTGGGGGAGCTGACCTGTACAACTGTTGTCTTGGAGGTGTTGACCATGGCGTTGGAAGCCTTGGTGTACCTCTCAATGGTCACAGCAGCGAGGGCAACATCCCCAGGGCAGCCAAATGCAATGGCAGTGTCATCTGCAAATGCCATGGTGCGTGTGGGGGCTTTACCTGGGACCAGAATCCCTGTTAGCTTGTCCTGTAAGGAGGCCAAGAGGGGGTCAAGGGTGATGTTAAAAAGGATAGGGCTCAGGGGGCCCCTTGCCGGAGACCTTGTCCAACTGGTACTGCCACTGTAAAACCCATTGGCGCCAGGACTCTGGTGTGGAGCTGGTCATAGAGCACTGATATCCAGCGCCTAACTGCGGGTAGGAGATGGAAGCGGGCCAGGGAAGCATCAATATACTTCAGGCTACCCGATCATATGCTTTCTCCATATCCAGGAGAGCCACAAAGCCATTCACCTTATGAGAGTTAGCAGTCAAAGTCACGTGAAGGTCATTATAGTTGTCCCATAACGACCTCCCGGAATAAAACCGTGCTGGGATGGGGAGAGGCGAGGTGACACCCATTTGGTGATGCGGTTGGCCAGAAGCTTCGTGAAGAGCTTGTGGTCTGTGTTGATCAACGCTATGGGGCGCCAGTTCGCCAGGTTCTCACGGTCTGACTTCTTGTGAATGAGGGTCATGATTGAGCCTCTGGAGTCGGGGAGGACCTCGCCATTCACCAAGAGTGCAGCGAAAAGGTCGCGGAGGGTTCTGGCTATCACTGCAGGTTCCAGAAGGTACACCTCAAAGGGTATTCCGTCTGGGCCTGGGGCTTTAAGCCGTGGGGATTTCAGAAGGGTTTCCATCACCTCCTGGACGGAAATAGGCGCCAGTAGAGCCTCATCAGCCCGTGGGTCAATGGGCGGCTCTGGAGCCCGCCACAGGAAGTCTTGGATGTCCGATGGGTCCACCTGGGTGGCATGGAAGAGGCTGGAGTAGAAGCGGTGTAGTTCCTGCGTGATTTCCTCCTTATCTGAAGTGGTTGTAGTGCCAATCTTCAGTGCAGTAATATCCTGCGCTGTTGACCGGGCTTTCTGTTTCTGAAAGAAGAAGCGGGTGGGGCGTTCCCATTGAGCATAGTAACGAGATGTTGTAAAGTTTGCTGCCCGTTCTTCCTGCAGTGTGAGCTCCAAGCGGAGTGCTTCCTGCGCCGCTTCCCAGTCTTCCAACCATCTGGGAGAGGGCGAAGGCTGGCAGTTTCGCTCTAGATGTCTGATTCTGGCTTCCGCCCTTTTGACTCTGGCGCGAGCTGCAGTCATCTGGGCTTTGGCACAGTTGTAAGCAACGCGGGTGATGCCCTCCTTGGTCACCGCCCATCTAGCCTTATGGTCAAGCAGGTGGGGTGGGGGGTGAGAGTCTCCCGGATGGTCATAGACAGCTTCTCCTTAGTGAAGGGGTTGTTGAGAAGAGCTGGGGCAACCCTAGGCCAGAACCTACGCGACGGTCTAAGTGTGGTGGTGAGGACAACGGTGAGTGACCTGTGATCACTCAGATGGTTGTCACGAGAGATGGGAGAGGAGACGCGGCCAATTAGCAGGGGGCCAATCAGTGCCATATCTATGCGTGACGCTGACTGGAAAGCTCCTCCATCATACTGGATCCTAGTCATGCAACCTAGGCCAGACGCGGAGGGTGGAAGCGCATCTATAAAGCCACTCAGGCGAAGGAAATCCTGGAGGCGACTTGATCCAGGGCGTTCCTTTGCTGCAGGGGTAAGAGTTATGGACGCGACTTATGGTTATGTTAAAATCTCCTAAGAGGACTGTATTCCGTGGGAGATTGAGTTGGAGGAGCTCTTCCAAGAGCCGATTTTGCTCCTGACCTGCATTAGGCAGGTAGATGCTTGCAGCGAAGAAGGAGAAGTCAGGAGTGGTGAGTTTGGCCAGTATGAGGCGGCCACCTAGATATTGTGAAAAATAATGGGTTTTAACCCATGGATTCAAAACAATAAGGGCGGCATGGTTTGTCCAGAAGGAGTTGCCTCCAAACTGTTCATTCCATGCAGATTGTTCGTGGGGGAGGATATGGGGCTCCTGGACAGCAGCGATGTCAATTTGTGCTGACCTGAAGTTTCGGAGGAGGCGGGCTCTCCGCTTAAAGTCCCGCAACCCATTTGCGTTGATGGATTGCAGGGCCAGGGTGCTGCCATGGGGACTCATAGCTTTTCCCCTCCATGTCCTGGGGGGTTGCCAGCGCTTAAACCTGCTACTGTGAGGCGTCTAGTTTTGAGTCCTTTAGCTTGACTATTAGCTGCAATCTGAGAGGAGCGTCGAGGGTTCTGAGGGGAAGGAGAGGGTGGGGGGCGGAGGACCCAGTAAGCCAGCCTAGGATGCTGCCCCCGCTCCGTTGCAGGGAAAGGACCTGAGGGTGCTCAATGGTGACCTCCGCGGTGTCCCCATTTGATGAGTCTGAGTCCATATTCACTTCCTCCAACACTGCAAAGGATCTGCGCGAAATGGACTGTGGGGTTGGAGTAGGACTCTTTGAGGTGGCACTTCTACCGCAGGCCGCGGGTTGCCAGTCCATGCTGGTGGGCATAGCTCCATTGGGAGCTGAGGGTTGATGCGATAAATCGCTGGTGGAGGTTGGTGGGGGTGCCGCGGAGCCCTGAGTGGGGGTGGCTGACGAGGGGCACCCTGTGGGAGATGTCTTGCGCTTGGTGAGAGAGTAAGTTGACTCTGGGAGATTAGAGGGGGTGCCCATTGGAAGGGGGGCATGAGCGCAAAGGTATCCCATACCAATAGTGGTGTTAGCTGTTTCAACTGCTAGGCGTAAGGCCTCAGGGGACAGGTCTTGAACGGGAACCCATTGTGTGGGTTGTGGAATTGCTGCTGCAGCCACGTGGGATCGTTTTTGGCCTGGTTTAGGCCCCTGGGTGGTGGCTAGGAGGGCTTGTTTTCGAGCTGTGCAGCCACTATACAAGTGTCCAATGGCGTTACACCATGAACACCGGGGGCGCGCCTGATCAGGGTCGACAAAAAAGATCTCAGGGCATGCCCCAACTACCGCCACACGAGTAATAACCTCAATGTTGCGGGATACAGTGGGGGAGGGGATGAACGACGCCCTAGCAGTGCAAGCTCTTTGAGTGGGAGCATAGTAAGAGGGGACGCTAAAGTCCACTGAAAGAACAGACCCAAACTCCATTAAACCACGTTGGAGTGCCAGTTTAAGAGACTCAGGATCAACAGTCGTTGGTAGGTTGGAAAAAGTAACCCATGAAATTTTCTCCAGGTGAGAGCGTGTGCGGGAGATGCGAAGAGATCCACGTGGAATAATGACCTAAAGGGTGGCAGCATGGTCAGCAAGGGCAGCTTCAGTGAAGCCCACATCGATGTAGTGGCCCTCCACTGATTCATGGATGGTGGTGTTAAATTGGGAATGTCTCCGCAATTGCTGCAAAGTAAGAGAAGTAATCCTCTGTATAGAATTCAACAGGGTTATGCCCATAATAAAGGCGAATTGCGTGGGAGAGGGTTAAGCGAGGTAGAGCTTTTTGCGCTCTAGTTTTGGCCCATTTCTTCTTAACATCAGCAATAAACGCCACTTCACGGGGATCAGCTTTGGGTAGCGTTGGTGCCAGAGGTTTTTGCCACGCCCCAGTGGCTCCTTTGGTACATTTGTATTTGCTTTGGGCTGCAATTGCAGGTTGTGTGTGAGCTGGTGGTTTGGACAAGTTTGCGGAGTTCCCTTGTTGCTGGAATGTTGCAGCAGTTGCTGGCGTCATATTAAATTGAGGGGTGGTTTGTTGGGCCTCGCTAAATTGGGGAGGCCCATCCAGATTGGAATTAACTCCAGCTAATTGGGAGGAGGAGATGTTTCATCACCATCCCAATCTATTTTGGTAAATTCAGCCCTAGTATTTGCTGTGATTTCGTGGGCAAAACTCACTGGCTGATTGGTGAATTGGTCGTTTTCAGCATATGGAGATAAAGTGCCAACTTGAGAAGTGCCGATTATGGGGTTTAAATGGGACGGGTGAGATTGGAACTGGTGTGAAGTTCCAAAATCTGAACCATTTAAATCCCCATTGGGAAGAGTAGATTGTCCCAATTTGGTGCTTAGTGAACCAGAATGTGCGGCTAATCCAACCTTACATCCGAGGGTTTGGGGGCCAGGTGATTGTTGGGCCTCGCTAAATTGGGGAGTCCCATCCAGATTGGAATTAATTCCCGCCAATTGGGAGGAGGGTGATGTTTCATCACCATCCCAATCTATTTGGGTAAATTCAGCCCGAGTATTTGCTGTGATTTCGTGGGCAAAACTCATGGCTGATTGGTGAATTGGTCGTTTTCAGCATATTGAGATAAAGTGCCGACTTGAGAAGTGCCAATTACGGGATTTAAATGGGACGGGTGAGATTGGAACTGGTGTGAAGTTCCAAAATCTGAACCATTTGAATCCTCATTGGGAAGAGTAGATTGTCCCAATTTGGTGCTTAGTGAACCAGAATGTGCGGCTAATCCAACCTTACATCTGAGGATTTGGGGGCCAGGTAGCTGGGTATCGCCCCTCATGGAGGGAGCCAGAAACACGGCATCAGCAATAATAGATGGGGCTGAATTAGCTGACACAATGGGGGAGGTGAATGCCTGGATGGGCTGAGTTGCATTCAACTGAGCAGACGCCATTAAAACAGCGTGGGCGATGGCCTCCTTGGTTGGAGGGGGCCCAGCGGGTTGGTGGGAGGCAGCGCACACAGAGCTTTTAGGCGTGCAGGTTGCAGAAGTGCGATCAGGTGAACTGGCGCTAGTTGGAGTAGCTCCAGGTTGGGGGGTGGTGCCTGCTTTCATGGCTGCTGCTTGAGAGCGGGTGATTCTGGTTGACCCTGAGGTGGGTAACCAAGGGTTGCTTCGTTTGGGGTGGTGCTGGCTCGTTTGGCATAGCCTGCGGGTTCTTTTGCGGGGTTTCCCGCCATATTTTCTAATAGTTTTCGTAAATCTCTTTAGTGGAGCTAAATTTCAGGCTGAATTGATTTTCGAAAAGTGATGCTTAGCAGAAAGAGATTAATAATGGGGATTCATAATTTCACACAGCTTCTTTACTATTTTTTAAAGACCTTTAATGATAATATATATAATTGCTATAGGTTTTTTATAATAATTCCCTAATTATTATTTAAAATTCTGACCTGTGCAGTTGTTCTTTGACATCTAAATGTCAATTGTAAAAGGCCACCCAATTCATAATAAATATTGTTTTGCGGCCAACATTCTTTGTTGGTCAACTGGTTATAATAAAACGACATTTGCTTTACTTTTCAGAGGGTCCCTTGGTCTAACCTTTTTGAAGACCTCAACAAGGAGGTTTTTAACGAAAAAGGTCAATATACTTTGTTAAGATAACGATGAACTCTGGTGCACACATGGTAAAGCCTGATCCCCTCCACATTGAGGCACCCAAGCACCCGTGACACCAATTTGCACTTGGTTATGGACTCTTCCCTGGGGTCCAACCAAGTTTGTGCTTTTTTAGGTTATATAGTTGCTGACACAATATTTTAAATCCTGCCTTGGGTCCCCTGTGCACTGGCACCTTTTAAGGTGTCCTATTCCTTTACTTTTATAGACTGTTAACCTGGTTGTGTGGATATGTATTATGCACTACCTCTCAGGGAACGAGAGATTTACAGACGCTCTACATACACTCATTGATTCACTTGGTGTTTTATCAACACAATCATAAGCTTACTGCTAAATTTCCATTAATAATTGACATTTGATCTTCTTCCAAACATTGTAACTTAATATGACCTTCTCTCAAATATCCTCAGCTTCTGTGCCAGTAATCAAATTCCACTAATTTTAATTGAAATGATTCCTGATGTTTTTAAGCTTGGTGGATTCCTCTAAGGTCACTCAACCACCATCATCAAAATGAGATAATTAGTTAGACTGCCAGAACTAACTAATTGAACCCTAAACTTAGCATCAAGGGAGTAAACCATCTGTTCCTTTTCCAAAATTCCCCCTTTTCCAGATGGTATACCACTGACGCGTCACATGCATCTCATCCTCCATCAACCTGTCTGTGGGGACTTCTTCCATATCTGGGAGTGATACCTGACTCATTCCGCTACACATTCTTTCATCACTTTATACTATTAAATCGCCTTGTTAGTTATGTACATCCTTTCATTCGTTTTTTTCTTTATTGGTTATATGCCTGAAGTACTTAGCGTGCACTTATTTGATATTTTGACCTTTTGAAAAATCCTTAATTGTGTAGGCATCAGCGTCCGTTTTCTTGATTATCTCAAAGGGTCTGAACCATATTCCAACCAACTTATTTATGTCAATTAATCCATTCTAATCATAAAATAGAACCCGCTCTCCAATCACAAGCAGATGAAGTCCTCTATGCCAGTCTTTATCAAAATTCTAACACTAATTTTCTTAGCCAAACTCATTGTGTACAAACAAACCTGATATTAATAAGCGTGGACATTGGAGTCATCAGATAGCGTCGCAGATCCATTCCGCCAGTGTCCTTTACACAAGAGTATAGTAACAGGGTCAAGGAGAGGTGCTGTCCATATAGCAAATGAAAGGGACTTTTTCCCATTGCAGAGTGGTAGCTTATGTTATATGCAAAGACTGCAGTGGAGATCAGAGTTCTCCAGCCAGATGGTACAATACCTCACAAGATTCCTAAGGATATTCACCAATGTTCCATCAACTTGCCTAATGTTTCCATTGGATTTAAGGTGGTATGGGGTCGTTAGTACCCCGCGGCACCATTAATTCGTTCAAATTAGGGAATTTATATGAAAGAGGATCGTTTCATTGTTTTTGAGTATAAATTGTGGTTAGTTAATTCATTGGATGTCACATCCATTATAAATTTGGCAGCGGCTACCACCCCAAACTTTAGATCGCCTAAGCCTCTACCCACTTTGTCAAATGATCTATTGCTGCGAGGATGTACTTAGAGAATTTACTCCCCTTGGAAAAGGCCCCAAAACATAGCTGGAACCATATAACAAGCGAACTGAGGTTTTACCAGATGATAGGAAGTTTTCTGGCAGAAAGGTTTCTCCACTTGACATTGATGACAAAAAGAATCATTCAAGCACGTCAAAGTGCATTCTCTACAATAATATTGCGCCTGCAGGAATTCCGTCATTTTATAAAGCTCTTATGCCCTAAATCCTTGTGCATATCTAAGATGATGTCCACTCATTTAGAGGACTTTAGAAAACTCAGCGTGACACCACCATTCTTCATGTATACCACTTCATTCTTAAAAGAGTATCCACCCTCATCCCATCCAGTGCCCAAATGATTTGAGGTTATTCATCAGCATATTTGTCACTAATCATTTCTATATATCATATTAGAGAGATCCGCTGTGATGCTGAACGTTAATAGTTGCTATAAGAAGTCAGCGTTCTAGTACTTCACACTCAGCCATTAAATTATCTCAAAATCTATAAGCTTGAAGCCTGAGTGCCCACCATGAGAGGCACCCCTCTGGCTCTCAAAGGTTCTGTAACTAGTGTAAAAAAAGTGTCATCAGTCATGAGCTTGAACTTTACTCTGTGAAGATACACCTGAAGCTGGCTTTATGCGAAAATTACTGCTAGGCACTCCTGCTCAGTCACAGTATAATGCTGTCCAAGACAGTTTAAACTTCTGCTGCAATAAGCGATGGGATGCTCCACGCCATTGTCATTACGCTGAGACAAATTTGCTCAAATTGCAGAAAGGGAAACGTCTGTCTGAATAATGAACTCCATTTTAAATTTCAGATACTGCAGCACTGGAGCGCTGATCAACAACATCCAAAGAGTTTCAAAAGCACTCTGGCATCATTCCGTCCACTCAAACGCGGCTTCCTTCTTCAAAAGCTCAATGAGTGGGGCCCTGATACATCTGAAATTGTGAATAAAATAGCATAGTACCCAACCATGCCTAAAAGATACTTGGATATGCGTTAGATACTAGGTCATTCCATATCCCTGATGGCTTCTACATTAGCCAAATGCGGTCAAAGCATCTGGAGTCTTCCACGAACCTGAGATATTCCAGTTGTTCTTTGAATAAATGATGTTTATGATGCTTGATCTTTATGTTAGCATTTACAAGATGGTGGAATACTTCTTCCAAATGAGTTAAGTGTTTCAAAGATGTCTACAATATTTTGTTCCATTGAGGTAGACAAGAATTCATGAAACTTCAGATCTCATAGAATAGTGTCCATGGCCCGTTGGAACGTAGCCAGGGCATTACATAGGCCCTGCAGCATAATATTGAGCTGGAGTAACCCTTTGGAAGTGATCATGGCACAGTTTTCTTGTTCCACAGCATATTACCCAATCTGAAAGTAACTCCTTATCAGTCCAATAGCTGGAAAATAGCGAGCGCCGCCCAGGCAATCTAAGGCATCATTGATTTGAGTCAGTAAGTATTATACCTTTTAGTGATGCTCTTAAGTTTATGAATGTTGATTACTACCTGGTTAGTGTCATCCTTTTTTCATGATTAACACAGTTGAAGCCCAAGGGCTCTTCAAGGATCGACCATACCCTGCCCAGCCGTTTCCTTTTTCATCAGAAACTACCTCCTCCGCAGCCCTTGAGCAGTGTATCAGATGAGACCAAAGAGGAGGGTGGTCACCTGTGTCCACTTGATGGATGGCACTGTGAGCGCAACCCAAATTTTGGTCATGGGATGCAAAGATCCCCTGATAGTTCTCAAATAACACCATTGCCCTAATCTTGCTGCTCCTCCAATAGCCCCATTAAAATTCTCATGGACACTTCCATTATGCTGGTCAGAGTTCTAGTGGGGAGGCCAAGTTCTTCCAATGAGCCAAAATAGTGGAAATTAAGGACCTCATTGATGGGGTTCAGGCATATATAAGTCACCACCTGGTGCCTTTGGATTATAAGAGGCTCCTTCTGTAGGTTGACCAGTAGTACTTTGATCTCCCCATGGCCAGATACTAGTATGTCCAGAGCCACATGAGTTTTAGAGGAGTGATTTTTGATAATGGCTGAGGACCTCCCCATACAACCCTTCCAGTATCTCACTTCAAACTCACCCTTATTATAGCTTGATTTTCATATGGTATTATTAAAACTCTTGCCAATTTTACCAGTATACCTCATTTATCGAATATTTGATTAAAGAAAACCCTAGCCTGCCATTTCATTTGTCAATAACAGATTGGAATTAAGCCGTCACAGTACTCCATATTAATTTGACTACTTTTGGAGGAACCCTGTGGTACACCACTTGTGGTAAAGTTTATGGGGATCCGCTGACCCAGAATCTCAAAGTTTCCTCCACAATGTTGACCATGGCACCAAAGTGGAGCATTGAGGAAGCACCAATTAACATGTCATGATTGTGTTTTGGCAAAATAAAATTGATGGAACAAAGATGGAGACTGACCCAAACTAAGGGGCAGCACACTATAAGCCCCCTCTAAAATGGTACATCCACACCATGATCCCTATACCACCCAGTGCTCTTCTTCAGGTTTCAGTGGCAGCTTAGCTATAAACTTTGTTGACACTATGTTGACTGGTGCACCGGTGTTGATGAACTCACACATTTTTGTTTTTTCACAGAAATGTCACAATAAGTACACTAAGAATTAGAAAATCATTATTGTTTTACATTAACATCCAAACAATTCTTCTTATCAAGGGAGTGCATGATACTAGCACCAATCTGGGGGTATTTTTTAATGATACACTCCACAGGGATGGCGACGTTCACGCCCTTCAAGGAGGCCACATCCAAATAGAGTAAATGTTATCTGCCAAATTTTGCTCCAACTTTAGATAGGCATAGGGTTTTTGATGTTCCTAGAAGATCTCCTCCATAGTGGTTTCCTAAGCTTGGAGCGAATTAACATGTCTACAACATCATTGGTTTGTTAATAATGAATTACATCATTGGGGTCTCAGGAACCAACGTAGAGCAACTCATTAGGTTAAGGCGGGACATCTAAATTCAAAGCAGCGGAAGTAGAGTGCCCATCTTTACCTCTCTTGATCTTTTCCCTACTTGTACATATCTAATTGAACATCATGGATGTACCGCTTGGTGTGCAGCATACCGAATAATGTCCTTTTCTGGCTTCATTTGAAACAAGTTATCCCAGAGGGTTTCCATCTCTTACTGTCATTAAAAGGTCCAGGCCAAGTATTATAGCCCAGCAAAGGATTGTGCGGAAAGTTAATGAGTGGCTGTGGATGGCCCATAGGGTTATTGATCAGTCTTAGGTTGGTTGACACACTATAGTTTAGCTGAGGATTGGCAAGCAGATTATAAGTCAGACGCTGCTGCCCACTAGCTGAAAAAGATCCAGCAACAACCAATGGCTGCTTCTGGTCCACATTGTTTGGGCCAAATGTTGAAGTCAATCGCTGCAGATAGTTGACAATGCTAAGTAAAGGGATGTCCCTTTGCAAAAGGGGAGCCCTCGCATTTGAAAAGCTCCCATTGTGGCTTCACTGTTGCAGTCATAGTAATACTAATGTTAGCCTCAGATATTGTTCCTGCTCCTACCAATATGTGTGTCAGGAAAGCGGAAAGTTAAGTTTAGCCTGGTCTGCCAGTCTGGATGTCCAAACACCCAAATGGTAAAGCCATATGCCTGAGGCACTGTTGCTTGAATGATGTTAAATCTAGCTATAATATTATCACCAGTGAGCGCCAATAGGGCATAATTGTAAATAGATACCCAGCAATGAACCAGGCTATCACGGCCCCAGGGCCCATGTTTTAGTGTCAAAAAAGGAGATTTGAAATATGGGTTTGAATTTTGACATGGTCCAAAAAGTAGAAATTTGGAATACGGGATTTTATTGGAATTTTAAAATAGAAAATCAACCATCGATTTTCTTGGTGTGCTATGACTGCTTAAATAGATGATTGAATTGGGGAATAGCTTAGAAAAACTGGGGATCAGGGCCCTCAAAGGTTCGCCTAACATGGCGAACTTCAAGTAGGGGTAAAATGAATTAATTCTTATCAACTTTGAAATTGTCAGCAGCAACTCAAGTTGCTGTCAGTTAATCCACGGAACCCAAACTGCCAATTTTCTTCAGTTTCAGTGACTAGAGCAATGGCGTCTCACATGACGGATAATGGGAACCTCCCATACCTCACATTGGGGCGGTTCCAGGAGATTGGGAATAGGTTTGTAATGACCAACCGGCTTCACCCAGCTGCTCCGGCGTCCATTGGTCCTGATAAAAACTGTTGGATGGGGATTTTGATTCTGCTGGGGAGGGTTTTGAACTGGCATCAGCATTTCCAAATGGCCCAATGCCATTGAGTTTTTTCAACGATTCTACACTTGACTTTATTGTTTGAAATTGTGCGCCCATCTGTAAGTCTTGGGGACCAGCCCTTGCAACTGGATAGGGTTCAGCACCCCTTCCAGATGAAAAGGGGCTCCAAGGCTCCAGTGGACCATCTGTCACATCTGGGCGACATAGCCCATCTGATAGATGAGCTCTGGGTGACAGCTTTCCTACCCAAAGTCATCCCACTCCCACCTCTTCTACCCTCTTCAATCCTGGTAAGGTTGATAGAATGGGTCTGCAGGGAGATGGCACTCATCAGGGGGTATGGAGAGGGTCCTGGGTCCACCCACTCCCCAGGCCAGCCATGGCCAAAATTTGGGAAAATGGCAATTCCCAACATTGGAGCCCAGCTGGGAATTTCTGGAGTGGGGGAGCCAGTCTGGGCTGGCCTGCCTTGGAAGCCAGATTGGAATACAGCTCATATTGCAAACCCAGTTCTGAACGACTTGGATCATCTGGCCCAACAATCCAAAACAGATTCAGGGAGTTTGGCTCATATGAGTGGCCCAATTGAGGGATTAGCTCAAATCACAAATAATCTAATCCATGGACCCCTGCCTCCAAGGATGAATCTGGGCTGCCCAAGCCATGCAAACAGGCCAACTCAAGTAACCAGGACCCAGATCAGTAGTATTATTGGCTTGGCCCCAAGAATTAATTAATCTTGCAAAGTTTTCTAATCTTTTGCCAGAATTGGGAGCTGCCTTCTACCCCCTCTGAGCCATACAACCAATTTCCTTCCCCATCCACCAAATGCCCAATCCCTAATAACTCCCTATGCCTATCATCCAGTTTAAAAGGCAATTGCCCTCACTGAGGGCAGTTGTCAGTTCATTATTTATCTTTCATCAAATAAAATCTGAAAAATCCGCCTAGTTTGCTGCGGCCTCCATCTGCCTTTAAAAATTTGTAAACAATTCCATCAACCAATCTGAAGAAGTGCGCCGTCACCCAAATCCTCTTGCCAATGTTCACTGACTGGATTATCTGATCGCTCAACCCTGCCACATGGCAGTGGATCATAAATGCGATAATTTGCCTCACCCCCAATGATGAACCCACTGCTTCGTTCATTTTCACACATCCATCAACTGGAGACCCTTCCATCCATTTGGTCGCTGAGTCCGCTGAAACTGCTCCCCAGTTGGAGCAGCCCCAAGGCATCCCTGGCCTGCCACGCGTGGGTTTGGCTTCCATAGCCGCCCCTGCCACTGTGGGTCCAGCTCACCAGCGGGACCTAGAGCGCCCCCTCTAAGGGAAGCTCAGTCCCAGCCCCTCTCATGGGGTTACCCATACCTCCGCACATATTTCCAATAAACGTGGAAGCCTCTTTGCCATTCCCCGCTGGTGCGCAAGCCCCCTATCTGAATCTGAAGGCCAACAACTGCAACTCTGGAGGAGTTGTCATCCTCCCTGCCTCTCCCACCCTTGGGGGTTGCCCCTGCAAGACTCAGAGTTGCCCCCAACGCAACCATCTGGTTTGCCTTGGGGGCCTTCAGTACATTACTGAACGTTTGTTTTCCTCACTTCTCCCATAGATCCCCACTTCTATTAGTCGCCCAAACTGCTATGCCTCTGGCATTCTGGGGCCTCCACTGTGTGCTCGAGCACCCCAACTGGGAGCCCAGTCTAGTTCTTCTTAGCCAAATCCGTGACACCTTCAGGCTTTGTTACCATGTGTTTGGGATCTTGGGTTTTGATGCTGAAGGTTCGTTGCCCTCAATTTTGTTCATACCTTCCATCCCAAAATATTATCAGCTGTCCAAAAGCTTGGTATAAATCGCCTTGATTCGTTGTATTAATTCATTTGAAGTTAATATGGGACTGGTGGCAGGATCCTTAAATGGTAGGCTTTTACCCATTGCTCATCCACCTCATGAGCAAGGTCGCTCTGTGTGATGATAGGGGCAGCTGGCCTTTTTGGACCCTTTTTGATTAAAACAGTAATGCCACCCGGTCCAAATGGAAGGGATTTTCCTACAGACTTACAATTTGCACTTCCAAAGTGAAGTAATTAGAAAACTCTATAAGGGTTCTATTCCACTGAAACCCAATTGTTAAGATGACTTTACGTCAAGCATTATTATACCCCTATGAACAGGTGTAACACCATATTTTTGACTTCCTGGTAAGTCACTGGGCTGTCCTCCAGGTAACAAATACCTTGATTGTCTCTTAGCATCTAAAGTGAAAATTAGCAGCTTTTTCTTGTGGCAGTCCAAAGCTCCTTTGTTGGCAAATTTAAAGCGCGTGAAAACCTCGTGCATATTGCTTTTCAATTGAATGAGGGCAGCTTTTCAGCACACACTCTCTTTTCACTCTGGATTGCATGTTCTGGGAGCAAGCTGAGCCATCTTTGGCCTGGCAAACATAGCCTTATATGGGGAGTATATATAGGTTGTGGGGCAGAACTTTGTTCCAATGCATTTTTCAGGAAGCGGTGGCCTCCTCAGCAGAATTAAAGCGATGACTAGGGGTGCTCACTAGCAGACCTGTAGTATTCATCCCCAGAATCAAAGCTTTTCTTGACCTGAATCCCCTCACCAACCTAAGCAGCGAATTATTTCCACCACAATCATTTCTACCATAACTGAATTTCACTGGTAACGCCCTTCCTTGGAGGCTTGTTAAATTTCTCAACCTCTTTTTGTAAAACCCAACAGAATTCTTTCTCAGCAGCCAGTTTTTACTAGAAATTATGGAAATGCTTGACCACATTAACAATGGTTCCGTGCAGTCTGGAATTCAGGCATCCCCTTGTCATGAGCCTGATGGGACACATTATCACGTTAACTTATTAAGGCAGCACATTCCCAAAGTAGCTCCTCATTTGGCCACCGCAGATTCTTCAAATTGACTAAAAGATTGGCTTATTCCATTAACTCAATAAGTGGAAGGGTCACAGCTCAGCCTTGATTGGCATTGTCAAGACCCTCTATATGAGCTAAAAGATCTAACAATTGCTTGTATTGGCGGAACTGAGGAATAATGCTCCTGGGGATTTAGTGGTGCAGTAATTAACTTATTTACCTCAAAACTGAATGAGATCAATTGCAACAGAATCAGCTTGGTCAGTGACCCACCTCTATAACAGGGTGATGCAGTCCCTGATGCGAGCAACCGCAGCATCAATACCTAACACCATTCAGTCATTTCTTGCATAAACTGTTCAATGTTCCCTCCTAACATAGTTACATTCTTAATACAGTCCAGCATAAGTCCTACCCGGTTCAACAACTCTCCCATGATTCATGGTAGCTCCTGGTTTAACTGTGGCACTAACTGATTTATCTGACTATGGGCATCAACACCTAGTTGTGAAGTTGTATAATTACCCCCTTATCCTCTGAGAACGTCTGCTTAAGGCACTCTAACAAAAGATGTTGCAATTTTGTTGCAACTGAGTTAACCACATCACATCAGTGATCCCAATATTATGGTGGGCCAAGACTCTCAGGAGCTGGCAAATTGATGGCTGTATGTAGGCAACAAGGAACTCTTCTGCCCCCTGCAAGGTGAGGTAGCACATCAGGCCAGTGTTAGTCACGTTCAAGTGGGACATATACAATTTATAGTGCGGAGCCTGATATTGCTTATTAAAGAACATGCTCATAGAATTTTCAACAATTTTTTACTGTAAAAGAGGTATTCTTGGAGGAGCCATTCCATAATATGATAGAGCTGCATGGAGGTGGCATCCGTTAAAGTCTGTGCTGATCCAATTCAAGTGCCATACAGGCAGTCAACTGTCATTATACAGAAAGTCACTAAAGTCAGACTGTTCACTTAATAAAAAAAGATGGTTCCTCATTGGAAGTTTCCATAGGTTATCGCTATATTTTTTTGTTTAACCAAGGAGGT
The DNA here is from genome assembly GCA_022478985.1 of Massospora cicadina. NCBI lineage: Eukaryota > Fungi > Entomophthoromycota > Entomophthoromycetes > Entomophthorales > Entomophthoraceae > Massospora > Massospora cicadina. The sequence continues at coordinate 56,716 of JAKSZP010013403.1, forward strand.
ATTGGCAAATATTATTAGAACTCACCATGGTTCCAGGTATTTATGCTGTTTAAAGTTAAATCAGCGGTCCCTTTTAGTGAGCACCACTGTTATATATATGGTAAATGAGATATGACCCAGTTAATGGTTGCACAGGAGAATAACCATTGAAATAATGGAAGAGCAATGTGGTGATTGCGCTCCACAAATAAACAGGATAAAATATAAAAGGGAAGCAAATTGCTTCAGTAAATACAATCTTTATTATTATAGCAGCATCCAACTGGAGCTACCACTAGGGGTCTAACAAAATATAAATTCTACCTCAGAGTCACACTGCAGTTTCCACCAAAAAATACAACTCACACTCTTGATCAACACTATTATCTCCTTTGCTGCAGATACTAACCTTCATTTCAACCAAGCAGGTAATCTCACCTACTAATTTGCTTGGTGTAATTCTTGGCAGAATTATAATTATACTGCCACATTTCTATTAGTAATCATTAGTGTTTTATCTGCTGGCAACCATTAGTAATTTGATAGTATGACCTTCTCTTGATTATCCTTGGTTTCAATTGGCGGTAATTAAATTCCACCAATTGCAATTGGAATGATTCTCAATGCTACCAGACCCAGAGGATTTCTCTAAGGTTGCACATTACCATCGTTGAAACCAGATAATTAGTCAGTCTTCTTGAACTAACTAATTGAACCCCAAACTTAGCATCATGGGGGAAAACCATCTAGTTAAATTTTGATAACCCTAAACCAAGATATGCATTTATTTATGAATTGGAAACAAAATATATAGTTTTTATAGCAATGGCAGCAATATCTAAACTATTATAAATGCTAAATACAATGATTTAGCCTTTTTAAACACTGCTAAACAAGATGAAATGAGAACTAATAGCTTGCACAATATCTAAGCTATAACAAAGGAAAACTCATGATATAATCACAAAAATAATTAACCATAACAGTATGAACTAGATAAAAGATGTGTTTAGTGGCCTCGAGTAATTATGAAAAATTTGCCTGGAAGGTAAATATATAAAGATAAAACAAAAACCTTCCAAATTTCAACGTAGAGCATCATTATTATTGGTTACTATATATATCACAATATTCTGTAATATAAAAATAATTTATGGTATTAAGAGCCATGGAAAAGTTACAATCTTTAAGGGTACCAGATTAGACCTCTTTCTACTAGAACCCACTTTTGAGTGATTTTAAAGTTACAAAAAGATTAGAAAAAATTAGCAGTGACACTAACCCACTGATTTCCACGGCCCCACGGCATGCTGCTCCCATGTGGGGCAGCGGCAAAACTCCACCCAGAATTTTCTTCCAAAGGAAAAATGCACTCAGACTGGTTCATCCGTTCTTAACAAATCCTTGGATCAGTTTGTTGCATCCAAGGATCTCTCCATCCACTTCACATACTCCCAGGTGGTGCCCCCGCTGCCCTCTCATGCATCCCCAATATTGCATGCATTTCAGTCTTTGGGTTAAATATGGGAATTTGTTCCCATATGTGGATAAAGCCATAATCAAGCTTCCACAGTGGTGATGCAACCTGCCAGGCTTACCAATTTCTGCCCCTATAAGAGGTACCTCAACCTTGCTTTCACATGTGAAGGCAATGCTACCACTGCAGAAACTATGCCCCTTCTCTTTGAGGGAACTCCATAATTCACCATGCGCACATGGCTCCTCATTGACTTCAAGTTAGTGGTTTAGTTTGATGGGTTGCCCACTCACCTTCCCCCTGAAGTTCTCAATCAGGAGCTGATGGAAGGTTTGGCTGTCTATGGCACTAACCCCATTATTCAATTTGTGGTCCCCAATGGAGCCACACGCCTTACTGGGCCTTGGACATTCACCACAATCAGCCCTAAATTTACTAACATTTCTGAGCAGTTTCTACTTTGCTTCTTCGTTGCTTCTGCACCTGACCACCCATTCTGGGCCCATGTCAAGGGTGGGCGGACCATCTGTCATCCTTCTTTGAGTTGGATCACTCAAAGCGTAGTTGCCCATACCTTGCTTCCTCCACCACCTCTGCAGTAATGCCACCAACTGCCCCTCCGCTGACCACCCTACAGCCTTCTGGGAATGGGTTGCAATCTTACCCCTTTCCTTCAAAATTTGCTGCCACTGCTGCATCTGCAGTAGCCAATCAGGCACCTCTTAAGCCCAGTGCCACCAATGCTCCCACCAATCATGAAGTGGATTGGACAACAATTTGCTCCTTAGCCTCAACCTAAATACCTGCTTCAGCCATCCCTATTTAAGAAAACGCAGACTTGTATGACTTGAACCCATGGTCCTCATTGGATGAAACTAACAAATCAGGTAACGTGATTGAAGACTCTGAAGTCAACGTGAGAGAATTTAGCCCTACACAAACCCCCTATTGAGATCCCTCGGCGCTTTTATGCCCCACAGCCACATGACAATCTGTTATGCACCCAACACCATTTTTCTGTGACAGCTGCTGCCCACCCCAAACTAAGTTTCATCTGCAATGCTGTCCCACTCAGCGAAGATGCTTGCCAAAGGTTTCCCCCTCCCATTCTTGCCCTGACCTGCCCCCACAGAGCAAAAAAGTCATTCTCCAGTTTCATAAACACGCCGCAGATGCCGTTCAGAAAGTTATTGCCGCTTCAAAACCCAATGGTCACCTACGCTAATGCCACCTTAATATCAGAACTTCCTGCCGCCCTCATTCAAGCGGAAAAATGCTTGTCAACTTACCTAAGCGCAATTTACAATAATGATAATTTCTACAACCAACCTGATCCTCTGTGATCTCGCCCTGCATATTGCTTATAACCCCATTCCCTTGCTCTCTGCATTTGCCCGCGCTTTGTATGAGAAGTAACCTGCATATGAGCCCCCTGACTCCCCTTCTGCCATGGTGGGATACTTGGTTCACCGCAGTACCACCTGGTTGGTTGTGACCTCACTTTTTATGTCTCGCTGCTCATTAATAATGGTTTATTCAGGTTGTTCATGTTTGGTTTGTTTTGGTATTTCTGTTTAAGCAATGTCTGTCCCTTAGTTGGCATACCTCAAATTAAATTAAAATTTAAGGTTACCAGATTGTTGTATTATAAATATGCCTTACTTGATTGATCATATGGGTATCATAAAAGTTACATATAAATTATATTTCACTTTGATCTGATTAAAAACTGTAACGATCAAGTTTATCTCAGTTGAGGCATTCCAACTCTGATTTAGATTTTCTGAATCTGAGTCAGATCGCTTTAGAAATGCTTTTGGTTCAGTCATTTTGGGCGCTAGGTTGTGCCTCGTCCAAGTTGTAGATTAGGTTTGTGTGAGCCTAATCAATGACTTGGGTGAGGCCCCCAACAGGCTGCCTTTATAAGGCGCGCCTGCCCATTCCAAAGCTCACTTTGGAATTCTCTATTTCCCCTAAAATTCCCTACCTGGGGAGCATTGGTGGTGGCTCCCTGGATGAGGTATGGATGGCAGGGCCTTTTTATCTATAAAATAAAAATAAAGGTTTATTTGGGGCTGGCATACCTTGCTTACCTGTTGGTCTTTTCCCTGTCAGGGAGCTTTTTTCGAATGGGTTAGGTCAGTCCAACTCCCCAGAGGACTTTGCATAACCAACCAGTAGTAGGTGATTGTTGGGCTTGTCAGGTGCCGTGAGTACCTCTCCCAACTTGGTTGGCCATTTTGGTGGCTTGTTGGTGCATTAAAAGAATATTTGAATATATGGCATTCAGAGTTGGGGTTTTTCCAGTCTGTGAAAAAACAGTATCTTAAATTAGTGCAACAAATATGCTGATATAACTTACTATAGCCTCAAATAAAATTTAGCGAGACTTTTTCAAGAACATTTTAGCTATAAACTCTCATCAATTGACAGAACGGAAAGGATGATATAATTATAGACTTTATCATAATCCTCAAGAAAAGTCTATCAATCATTGATTGTATTATAAAAACTATATTAAAAAATAATATTTTCTTTTCAAAAAGCTAAAACGTAGCTAAGTGAGTTTATAGTAACAAACATCAACTTAACCAAAAAATAGCTCTCAAGAAAAAAATTTATGTGACATTTTAAGTGCAATTTAAAACAGATGCAACAATTACCTATAAAAAATAAAATATTGTACTCCAGGTGTCAGACAATTACAAGTCCAATATTATATAAAGAGTAGCTCAGGTTTTTTTAGTACTAGATGGTTGGAGTAATTCAGGTTTTGATTTATATAAAATTGGCCAAAAGACCTTGGCCAGTTCTTGGTGGAACCCTTTTTTTAAAAAAAATACTTCATACTTTATTTAGAAATTGGAAGGAAAGTAAGAGGGGAGGGTGGAACTCAGGCGATTCAGCTGAGGATAAAGTACCTGGAATTTGGGCCACTAGGAACCTAGTGCCCCCAACCATTGCTGATTGGTGATCGCCATCACTAGCCATGGTTCTAGTATCAGTGGGATTACAGGCCATTTAATCTTTACTTGATTCATTGCTTCATTGTGTACAATGAGCAATCTGGCGAAAAAAGCCACATGTATGGCTTTGTAACACTTGGGGATTAGGTGTGAGAAATTTTGATCCATCAGAGCTGATTGGAGTTAATCCAAATGGACTTCAACACCAACCCTTTATTATGGGGGCGCTCATTGGACAAACTCTTGGCAATGAGATCCAAGTGTATCACCCTTACACAATAATGGTAGATGAAGGCTCACATTGGATCAGGGATTTATGCAGGGTTTTTAAAAAATGTTCTGTAATGGATGCATTTCTGTCAGTGAATGTTCTCCTGACAGGATGTAGCTCATCATGGACCAATATTTTTTGAGAATAGCGCATTCATAATATCATTGGGCAATCTCTACTTCTGGTTAGGTGCCTACAGAGCACTACTTGTGTGGGTAATCCAGTCTGCTGTGTTTACTAGATTTAAATTTGTGGTGAAGGATCCTCCAGGTTATTTACCGTTGCTTGGCCATACCTGTCAAGAGTTCAGGCCCAAGATCAAATTCTTTGTACAGTAGTTGGTGTCATGGCTTTCAGTTTGCCAGTCATTCAGGATTTGTGGGCGAACGGATGGGTTGCACCCAGGTTTCAGTAGCGGATCCCCATATTCGATCTGGGTCAATTTGTAGCTGATATTAATTGACTTAATGGCATATTTGTGGACAATTCAATTTTGTTCTTCCCAATTCAACATGTAAATCATTGCAGAATTATGGGCCTCAACATCCCTGTGGATTTGGTTGGCATCCCAATCTGTTAGTTCAAATGACCAGCCGCCCAGGCGCACTGCCCAATTGCACAAACACCAATATCGTTGGAGGCCTTTTTGGGATGCTTTTTGCAGGTGGCTCGCCATCCATTTGTGTAGTGATCTGGGTGAGACCAGCTCCTGAAGGCCCTGAGCTCTAGCCCAATTCACGCTCCAAGATAGGGTCAGGCAGCGCATGTGCATTTGCTTCAGTTTAAGGAACAACTTCACCCATATCCGCCAAGTGTGGGATTCAAAGTCCAGAAGGCCCATGCCTCCTTTGGACTTCAGTTTGGACAGAGTTACTAGTGCTATTGGTGCCAGTTTTGCCTTGAACCATAGGAAGGTCTGGAGCATTGTCCTGATATTTTTCTCTGGGTTCAGGCTCATTGGCAGCACATGGGCAACATACCACAACTTTGAGAAAATGAATACATTGATTGCCAGCACTTTCTCCTCAAGACATAATCTGACATTTTCCAGCATGCCATTCAGACCAATAGACTCAATAATACATCTTTCTCAGTTTCCAGTACCGCTGGCCCCTTATCATTAAAGAGTATCCCAAGGTATCAGATCATCTGAGAGTTTATAATCGGTGTTGTGTCAGTCAGTGAGCTGAAGTTCAGGACACTGATCCTCATTACAGAGGTTTTAGCCACGTTTATCCTGACGTTTGATGCTAACTAATTTAGGTCCAGTAGCTTCTCTGCGCTCTGTAGGTCAGTCAGCAAACTAATACCTACCACCATATCTTCATCAAAGGCTACCATTTTTAGCGGCATTTGGATGGGGTGTACTAGACCCCAGAGTCTCACATCCACCGCTGCCAATAAGATGTTAGCTGCAAAATTGAACAAATCAGTGAAATAGGATCGCCTTGTCAGAGACCCTGCCTGACCAGTATGTCATTACTTATGCCATCTGTGATGATCACCTTGGTTATTAGTCCTTAGTACAGTGTTGTTATCCATGACATATTAGTTTCAGGGATGCCAACCACTTTCAACGCCTCGTGTAAGAATGACCACGTTACCCAATTGTAGGCCTTTTCCATGTTGAGTAACATGTTATATCCTTGCTCAGTTCCCCATGCATCTTGGAGTACGTTTTGGACCGCACCAATGCTGTCCAAAATACTCTGACCCTTGATGAACCCATTTTGAGCTTTATGGAGCATGTGCGGTGCCATTGCCATCATCCAATTTGATAATATGCGCGTCAGCAGCTTATAATTGGTGTTAGATAGTGCAATTGGGCACCAGTTCCATATTTGGCATTGGAGTCCCTTTTTTTCAAGAGTACAATTTGGGTCTCATGACCTCCCAGGATTTTCTGTCCGTTTCACAAACAGTGATTAAATAGGAAATTTAGTTCCAGCACAATTCAGTCACAGAATACACTGCACACCTCTACAAACATGTTGTCAGGTCCTGGTGCCTTCATTCTCAGAGACTCTTTTAGCGCCCGCTTAACTTCATCAATCACGATTTTGGCAGATATGTTAGCAACATCTTCCAGCGCACAGCCCCCCAAAAGCCAGCTTGGCTAGGTCAATTAGGGCATCTGTCGCCAACTCACTCATTACTCATTGGTGGAATAGTTTGCCATAGAAGCATTTGATCTCACACTTGATTGTTTCTGGGTCCATTGATACTTACCCTTCTGCCATCTCTACTTCCCGTATCCTAGCCTTGGTTCAGATTTCCTTGAGGTGCGCCAGGCCCTCTTTGGTCATTGTCCCCACTAAGCTCTGATATTGGTAGGTAGAGTTGGTCTGTCTCTCTGAATCCTGTTTCACCATTAAGGCCCAATACCTTTTGTGCGTTGTTTGGTACTTGCTCCACCATCCTTCGCTGTCCCGCCTATTGAGCTTCAACCTCTCCAGTGTGGTTTTCATCTGCTTCATGGTGACAGTCTGCTTGTAGGTTGTCATTTTTAAACTTCATGCTATCATGCTTCATCTTCTCCTTGATCCTGATTCATTGTTCCAGAGGGTCTATCTCTGGGTGAAAATCCAGATATGCGACCAGTTGATCCAGTCCAGCTTCAATTGTTCAGCACCATTCCTCATCTCTCAGCGTGGCGGGTGCCAGTTGCCATTCGTGGTTCCTTGGGGGTTCTTCCAGATTGATATCCATGTGAATGATCATGTGGTCACATTCAGCATTTATATTGACTTCACTGTTGGACATCAGTGGCCTGAGGTCGGATGACACCAGTATATAATCCAGGTGCAAATCAGCCTGTGGGGTACCAGTGTAGTCATATGTCTTTGCGTTAGGTTGGCCAGGTCATCATCCTCCTCATCAATCATGAAGCACATCCTCAATTTGACTAGGTATTCTAGCATCTCATTAGCCTTCTGGTTGGGAATTCCACTTGTCAGAAATGTATCCCAACTCACATTTGTCCAACAAATTAGGTCTCCTGCTATAACTGTCATTGTGTCAGCTGGTACTTCTGATAAAAATTCCCAAAGTATTCAGTTTTTGTGGGGCTTTGGTGAATTGTAGACTGCCACCACATGAAGGCTCTTTCTGGTTTCCCTATACATAGTGGTTGCTATCAGGATCCTTCTGACATGAGTTTCCTCCCTGAATTCCAGATCTATGTTCTTGTTCAATGCGACAATCAACACATGATCTGTCCAGAGCACCTGATAGCCTATTTGGTGGGACCACGGGTGATTCTTTGTGTCATATATAGAGCTTGGCACCATTTCCTTTTGGCAACCTGCTTACATTTCCAATATTAAAATAATGTCTATATTATTGCTTTTTGAAATGGTGTAACTTACGCCTTCTCATTTGTATGATTGCCATCCCCTGAGAATTTGTGGTCACAATCTTCATTTCCAGCTGTCCAACCCACGGGTATGAGGATTAATATTTTTGGGGTTGTGAATTGAGTCATGGACAGAGGTTTGCTTGTTGCTGGTCTGTGTCGCTGAGGGTTGGTGGGGGGTGATGGTTGACCTTCAGGGTCAGTTTGACTGAACTGGGATTGCATTTCTAGCCATTCTGTGCACCAGAAATTTAGTCACCATCCACATCTCCCTATCAATGGACAACGGGGATGGTTTAATTACCAGATCTGGGTGCTCCAACATCCCTACTGGCAGAGCAGCGGATTCCCCCTCATCCATCAATAAGATTTCTGCCCCTTCATTCAATTTTCAGTAGATCTGGTCTTTTTAGTTGGAGCCCAATCCGCCAATTTTGCCAATCACATCAATTTGGTTGTTTGGTTGTTAGTCTTCTCAGGTTTTTTTTGCTGACTATTTCCACGTTGACTTCAAATTTGCTTTTGACTCGTTGGGCTTAGGTTTCAATTCAATGGCATCTTGTGCTGCTCATCCCTTCTTGGGGTATCTTTTGGGTTCATCTTCTGCCATCTTTCTTCCTTGTGGATCATCCATTCTGCTTGGGATGGGTGTGGCGCCATCAGTTCAGGGCTCATTCCTTCATCTAATCTGTATGATTTGGGGTTTGGGTTGATGAGGGCTCATCATCCGCTTTGGGTCACTTGGCTGCTTCTCGTTCCCATGCTTCCCTATGGGCAAGGTCCAGCTCTTACTGTTGGCGTTTCATGTCCATGACCTCCATTAGGTTCCGCAGGATCCATTTTTGTTTTTGGTCAAAGGTCTGTTTTGGCTTTGACCTTTGTGATCCCTCTGACAGGGTCATATTCATACGCTTGAGGGGTCTTTCCTTTGCAATGGTGACATTGGGCCATTGTATGGCCGGTCTGGTAACAGAACCAGCATACTTGCTTTGCATCTTCATGATCTACATACATTATTATGCTTAGGCCAGGCAGGCGGATGAATCAAGATAGAGAGATTTTATTAGGCTTCATCCACGGGGCCAGTTCATATAGCGCTTTGACTGTTCAGGGGCTAAGGCACTTTATGATGTAATCACTGCCAGCTTGCCAAAATTCTCATACTTCCCCATAGTACAATAGTCCAGTCCAGATTGCTTTGTGCACCCATTCCCTCTCTGATTGGTCGGGAGGTTTTGGAATGTCACCCACCATGCGGTTTGGTTAGCGTATCTAGTCAGTTCCATTCGCAGATAGGCTCCCTTATACTTGATTCTGATCTTGAGGAGTTTTTTATGGTCCAATTCGCCTGAGATCATAATATCTATATAGCCCCATTTGGGAACCCAGTGGTGATCAAAGTCCCCTCCTGCTAGCACCTTGTCAAGATCCTAATAAATCGCCATTATCAGGTCGGACCACTCCACCTCCTCCATCAGCTACAGGCGGATTCAGATTGCATCCTTTAGATATGATTTAGGCGCTTGGCAGTCTGTGAAGCCTCCACTGCTTAGTTGGCAGATGTATTAAATATGGCTTCTAGCCCCATTCCATGTGTATCATCGGTATGGGCTGCCACAGTGCTGTACAACTTTGATTTAATGCTAATTTTGGTACTTCAGCAGGGGTTTCCCCTTCATTATCCAGCTAACCGACTTATGGAGGCTGAATCCCCAATAAAGGAACGCTTCTATCTGGCATATGCTGATACTGTGGTGATAAGTTCTCCTAGCCATTTGAACTCCAATTTCAAGGCTTTGCCACTCAAGGGCATCTTCAGCAAAAATCCCAGTCATTACCATTTGAGGGCAGATTCCAGACTGCATGTTGGGTGCAGGTATTTCTGGAGGGCCTTCAGCGTAATCAAACTATGCTGGCACCAGTCCCTTACCACAACGCTGTTTCACCCGCCATCTGTGAATATTCATGCCATGGCAGCCGGAACTCCCACCTTGCACCACTGAAAGGCAAAAGAAGGGTTGAAACCTTCGGTGGCATATGGGGAAGCTACCGTTGGTTCCAGGGAGAATTGCTTTCAATCACAGATGGTTTCAATTTTAATCCCCGCTTTGAGCCATTCTCAGATCATGTCCGGGGTTATGACCCTTTTCATCGCTGAAGCCACCTGTAGTGAAATCTCATGTTCCATCCTCAGCTGGGACAACTCTGGGGTGAACCTCACTGCGTCCCAGTCTGCAGCTTCAGCTAATGTGGTGGCATCATGCCAGAGTTTTCATTTCTCAATGGGGAATGGTCAGCCTCAGAGGGTTTCATGGATGGGTTTTGTGGCTCCCATATCAGCCCTTTCACAAACTTGGTCAATACTGGCTCCTGCGCAGAACCAGTATTTCATTTCCAGTGGGGTGAATTCTTTGGTGGACCAGTTAATGGCTCTTCTGACAACCAGTCTCAGAAGGGTCCCCACTCCATTGCCTTCTCCTTTGTCCAGCCCACCTTCATTAGGTCAGATGTGGTGGCTGGCGGGATTCTAGTGTATAACCAGTGTAGGGCCTCAGTGGCCTTGAACCCAGCTGCAATCTATGACAATGCCTCCTCTGGGGAGAAAGTGGTGTTATACCATTCCATCATGGTGTTGACTGGAATGGTATGTTGGGCCCATTCAAGAGCAGTCAAAATGTTTAAAAAAATTCGCATAGTCAGATAATTCAGTTGGGGTGAGTCCCAAGCTCCCAATGGCTTGGGTGAGTCTCACTGATATTCTGGCCTTATTGTATTCTATCACGTTAAGGAGGTCAATCCCAGCTTCCATCCAAGCCTTTGTGTCCACCAACTTTAAATCTTCTTGAACTGTGGCTTTGATCACTATATGTTCTAGGGGGAGTTTCATCAATTCAAGGGCATCTTCGGTTTAGATCCATGATGCCTTGAAGAGCATCACCATCTTGAGCGATATTTGGGTGTTGAGCCATTGTTTGGATGCCCCAGCAGAAAACTTGTGTTCACACCAAATGTCCGTGATGGCCAGCATAATGTTTTTGGAGATCAATTGTGATGCTGTTGAATATGGGAACTGGAAGGTCTCCCATTGCTTGATTTTGCATGAAGACACTCTGCAGTAGACTAACATGTCCTTCTGGATGGGGGTGTACTTCACCAGGGCTCTGGTCATCAACTTGACCACTGTCAGGGTTTCAGCCCCTTCTGGTAGTATTTTAACTTTTTGATGAACCTTCATGGGTGTCCAATCCTTTGGATTTGGTGCCTGATACTCCTTCATCCCTGATGGGAATCATCCCCAATGGTTTACTCTGATTTGCTGATCAATTTTGGGCGGATTTTTCCCCTGCTGTCAACTTGGATTTGTTGGGGATTGCACCCAACGGTTCATCAGGGATTACGCCTGACAGTTTTCTTTGATTTGTCAATTGATTCTGGGCTGATTCTGCCCCCGCTGTTGACTTGGATTCATAGGGGATTGTGCCTGATGGTTCATTGGGTTTTATGCCTGATTATTTGCTCAGTTTGCCTGTTTGATTGTGGTCAGGGACCGTTCTCCCCCTAACTGGTCAATGTCAGGACTGGTCTCCAACAATTTTTTCAGGCAATTTTTTTGAGCACTGTTGGATTCTTTCCATCCCATTTATGAACATTTTTTGTTGTTTCCCAGATGAACTGGTCCCTTGGATTCAACTGGTCAAATTGGATTTGGTACCTGATTTGATCAAAACTTCATTGGGGTTTTTTGTTTTTTTAAACCATTTTGCTCCCTGTGAGGCCACAATCCCTTCACCTATTTAAAGTTCAGTGGGGAATATCCCCAACGCCACTGTTCTCAGCGTTTCTTTGCACTCCCCAAGGTTAGTATTGATTTTCTGGTTTTTGGCAGAAACTGATCCTGGGAAGTCATTGCATTTGCCATACTTGTCGCTGTGTTTTTGTGTTTTTTGTTTGAGTTTGATCATTTTTTAGTCATTCATGTCACCAATTTGTTATTAGTGCCTTTGTCAGTGGGAAATCATCCAAACAGTGCATCCTTCTTTGAGTACTTTGTAATTAGGGTCATATTTGGTGCAAGCAGCTGTTCATTTCTTTGTGCTTTGCACAGACGGGTGGAAAGACCTACTTATGCTAAGTGTTATGGATGTGGTGTACTTCTCTATAAGTGCAGTATTCCACAGGCAGTCAAATGTTCTCTCTGGACTTGTACTAATCACTTTTAAATTATAAAGGTGAGATTTGTGAGAGAAAAAGATATAGCTATACTCTTGATGGAACCCTTTGAATTGGGGCAATACTTTTATTAATAATAAAACTCAGCCAAAAAGCTAGAGTTTGGGCTAGCAGAGATATTCCAAACCATTGGCAGAACCAAGGGAGCCATTCAGAGGTCCCTCCATCTTACAACTAATCTTATTCAAACTACACCGCAAAGACTGGCCCCTTCTATAGGGTCAGAGGGGGTCCAATAAAGTCAAAAATCTTTTCCCACCTTCTGATTGGACTAAATATATAAAAACCCTTCCTCACTGGTTCATCTTCCCGGTGGTCTCTTCCCCATCTGCCCTTGCACTGAATTGAGGCAAGGCTTTACCAATCCAATAGGTCACATTATAATATTTCTATTTCAGACATTATTAAGCAATCCAAACTTTGAGCCTCAAAATTTAAATATTATCATTAACTTATTAAGAAGGTTCACTTATCCCCTCACCTATACTAATAAAAACTATAAAAACCCAACTTTTTAGTATTAGCTCCTAAAGTTTTATTATTCTAATTAGTGGTGAAAAAACCCCTTTATATTACTTTGGCAGTAAAGATTTAATTTCTCCTGCAATATTGTTGAAATCTGGGGCAAATTTTCGCCAGTGAGCATACACCCTTCCCCAATTCCAACACCTGCCAATTCTAAAACTCCTTCCGCCCCAATTTGGCATCAATTTCAACTAATAGCCTAGGGCTAGTTGTGCAGGTTTTCTATGAAATTATAAGATTTACCAATTTTGTTACATCCAAAATCTATCTAAAGTTAAAAAGATCTATAAGCAACTAGCATCCAGATACCCTTGCTTCATTACGGCGGTTATAGTTTATCAGATAATTCATATTGATAAACCACTAAACCACTTAGCTAAACCATTGATTATAATAAACTAGCGGAGTTACCCATGCTTCGCTACAGTATATAGAATTTCAGATGATTCAAATCAATTAATTTAAATTTTTATTATAGATTAAACTCTCAGCCATAACAACATAGCAAATTCCATCAAAACATGTAGAATATTCACTTGTCATATATAAACCCTTTTATTTTCCTTTTTCAGTAATCCTTTTTTTAGTGCTCACCTACATCACATAAGTAACCTACATACCAAATTTCAAGGTTGGAATTTTGGAAATTTTGTAATAAGTCAGGCAGTAGTACTTCTCTTATATATATTGATAAAATAGATTTAAATCTTCTTTACTTTTTGCCTGGGCCTGCACATTGCTAAATTTTGTAGCTGAGGAGCCCCCTGACCCCCCTTCACCATAGTCATCTAATGGTATGCCATTGACAGCCTGTTTAGTTGGTTTAAGTTAGGTTTTAGTGTCATTTTGCTCATTTGAGCCTTCCAGCCCATTTTATTTTTTATCATTCTCTTTTTTGTAATTCTGTCTCCTGGCCAGCTTACCTTGAATAAACAGCTATGTAGATTAAATTAAATGATAAAACTTAATTAAATAAAAGTGATTGCACTATGATTCAACAATTGGCCTTTATAAAATTTAAGCTTAGAGCCAAAAGCTGAGCTGATTATGCTAGAGGAGGTATTTGTAAAATCAATTGAGTTTTTGATTCAAAGTTTTGATTTAGATTAACTTGCTAAAAAGCCAAATGACCACTAACCACTTAACAAAACCATTTAAAATATCAAATAAATCAAATACCAAACTGCTCAGATGTAACAATATAGCAAATACCATTGAGAACATATAGGGTGTTCACTTCTTGTATATAAAATTTTTATTTTACTATGAAAATAATTTTAAAATTCATAAACTTTCATGGGTATGCACACAACAACTCACCAAAGTTTTATCACAAATGGAAGAATGGTATAGGAATGCATATGGGACAAACATACAAAGAAACATACATTTGTTTATATATAGATCAACCAATCACCAACTACTCTGCAAAACTAAACTTATCAAAATCAAAACCACCAACCACTTGCCTTTAACTAAAACCATTGAATATACCAAATCAACAAATCACCAACCGCCTCATAAACAATCTAAACTTATTTAAACAACCAAAACCACCAATCACTTACCAAAACCAATCAACTTATTGAATCAACCAATTGCTAACTGCTTACTAAAACCATCAAGCTTATTAATCAACCCAAAACCACCAACCGCTTGGCAAAAATATTTGAATTATCGAATCAATCGAATATCAAACTCCTCAGCCCGTAACAATATACTGATTAAAATTAAAAACATATAGTATTTTCACTGCTTATATATAAAACCTTTTGTTTTATTATAAAACATATATAAATTTTAGCTTTCTGACCTCCTCTCCATATAAATTTTAACTATGCCAAATCTCACACTCCTTTGCGCGTGCAATATGCTTAAAAAGGGGTATAAAGTTTTCTCTTCATGTATTAATATATAGATTACACCGGTGAATAGTACTCCGAAGCGCTTGCCCTTTGAACCCCTCACCAAAGCTTGCTAGTCGATCCCCAGAGCAAAGTAAAACAAAGAACTAAAGCAATATTTACAAGTTATTGCATATAATTATTTAATTTTAAAAAGCATGCCAAAATTCAGGCAAAAATAGTTATCTATGGGGTTAAAACTCATCGCACAGAAATTAATCGCAAGCGGAATCTTAAAAAACAAACTTTGTTAAGGAATCTGTATGCAACAGTTTTCTTAAATAAGAACATTTTACTAAAGGGGCCAAGAGTTGAAATAGTTTAACACTTCACTTGCAATAATAGTTAACCATTCTGGAAAAGTTTCATTTTATGGAAGGCCAACTCGCAAATTTTAAACGCTTAAAATAATTCATGGCAACAGCAAGTAAATATATATCTATTTAGCTGAGAGGTAATTACATTCAAAAAGAGACAAACTGTTTAAACTACTTTAAACAATAAAAATAAAACCCAAATAGAAAATGAATCTGAAATATTCTTTTTGTAAAAAGCAACTCCAAACAATATTTTAAAAACTAAAGTACGCAGCCAAAAAATAAAGCAGCCTAAATTGAAAATTGGTTATGTTTAAAACCAATCTCACTACAACTTATAACCGTTTAATAAAGCAATTCAAGAAATGCTGCTTGAAAAAGCTAAAGTCCTAAAATCTAATATAAAGTATAAACAGACCAAATATTAATGTTAGCAAAAACCTAGTTTATTTCTAAGAAACAAAAGGTGAAATGAATAAAATCGAACTAAAATTTATCACGAGAGTAAGACTTTTCAAGGTTATCATTAATAGCGTAGAGCTTCAATCTAGTTTTCTGATCAATGCTCTGCCAGGGGTAAGGATTATTCTTTCTGAAAAATGTAAGAAAAAGTAAAGTTTGTACCTGTCCCAGACAACATCACTTCCGCGTGCAAGGCGAGATAAATACCATGTAGCTCCACAAACAGCACCACCAATGATAATTACAAGCGGAGTAACCTAATTAGTCAGATAATTAGAAGCTGTAGTCACAAAAACCTCAGGGCGAAACCAAGTCTGCATAAAGGTCTTTTTGACGTGAGGAGCAGTCATATTTAAACAAAAGTTTAAAGGATGAATGGCCTTTATTTCTCGTCTCTAATATACGTACCAATTGAATCCACTGATTTCATAAGTCTGCTGCACTCAACTCGAAATTCCTGCTAAGCGGATTAAATTTCAATCGCATTCGCTCTGTTCCAATTTGTCAATGCGATTTCATTTAGCCGCTGTGATTGCATCCTTTAATTTAGCTGTTTATTAAAGCCATTGAACCCTAATAGGTATTTACGGCAGTTCAATTTTTTCAGCGACTACTGCAGTCAACGAAAGCAATTTTTTCTTAGCTTCTTACAATTTGCCAATTATTTAGTCATACCAATTCACAATTATTTTTTTAGTACTAGATGGTCCCCAATTCACAATTATTAAAGGTTAACTACCATCTCATGCTTTGCAAAAGATGATAGTTATATTTTGTTTTAGTTTATATTTATTCCTTAATACTAAGTTTTCTGAAACTATTTTACAAAATTCTTAATTTTAAAAAACCGGGTTAAACTAATCATTATTGAAAGGTCAGATAGCTATTTATATCAACTAGAGGAGTTACCTGGCGTTGCTCGGGTTTATTTATTTGCCAGATCAACCAGGTGTCATCTACTGCTAATATTACCAATCCATTGGTGGATATTCCCTCCATTGCCTTACCTTTGCGTCCAGTTATTTATTTTCATCTGCTTTCCCTTTGAAACTCTTCAAAACCTTTTCCCTTTGCAAATTTTTGATAGATCAGGTATATAAGCCTGCTTTCAATTCCCGATAAACTATCAAGATTACTTCCTTTATATTTTTCCTACTATTTTTTATCAGGCTTTATCCCTTATATATTGATTTGGATATTTCAGGCAGAATGCTCTTCTGCGCACACCAACACCTGGCAACTGAAATAACTGATCAACTGAAACTAGAGATGTTATAAGTTTGTGGGGCACCTCCTATGCCTCAACTGCAAGGAATTTCTAATTCACATAAAAAAAGGAAATATTGAAGTTGATGAGATTGTTAACCAGATTATGGCTCTTTTTGATATCAGCTATTATAATTTATTAATCAGGCATCAATGCCAATTAATTTATCTGATTTAAGGGTTTTGACTTTACTGAATTTAATGAATTCAATGGATCACCTTATATTGGGCACCCTTGCTGACTAAAATTCAGCTGGTCCAACTTTTGAGTTCAGTGGATCCCAGTGGTTTGAGTTAACAAGCTCTCATTGGCACAGCCTCCACTTGGTCACCAGTGTAGCTGGTGACCTCTTTCTGGTATCTGCGTCATAGCTACACTCTGAGCCCCATTTACCTTAAAAAACTATCAATTGTGCCACTCAGACTAACAGCTTCACTGTCACCCTTGTGGCTAAATAAATAGTAGCATAACTTCAAATAAAAACTCCATAATATAATTTAAGCTCATAAACTTAAGCAAACTGAGTATATCAATAAGACTAAGTGCTTTAGTGCAGATCAAAATACAATATTCAAGGTTATTTTAAATAGATGATATATAGTAGGAATAAAGAAATAGATATCAGGATAAGCCAAACATTAAAAGAGCAAACACTTTAATATAGTTATAATAGAATAAAAGTAATATTCTCCAAACTTTATAATTATTATGCTGATTAAATTGTTAGACTATTATAACCTGGAGAAAAACTAAGCATAATTTTAACTTGCCACCAATCTATAACTGCTTAAAATAATCAATTCATATATTGATATATTATAGTAGATCAAATAAGAAAAAATCAAAACTTACCTTGAAAATGATATTAGCAAATATTTAGGATGGTAACAGCTTATGGTGAAATCAAAATCAATAAAACTACTACTTTATATTAGATCAAATAAAAATATTAAAAACTTATTCTGATGATGTTGGTAAACTCAAAATTTACAATAAATTATGACAAAATCAAAATCAATAAAATTACTAAGATATACCAAATAAGAAGCAAAACTCACCTTAAAAAGATGTTTGCAGTCATTTCAGATGATTGCAGATGATCATGCTGGAAGCAAACATCTGGTGAAAAATAATTATACTCATTAAAAAACTTACAAGAAAAGATAACAATGAATAATTTAAATCATATATGAGCATACTGAAAACAAACTTCAAATGAATCTAATAATTGATAGCTCTATATAGTAAAAAATAAGTAAAATTAATAAACAGCTTACCTTAAAATAAGCTCAATACAACTCCCTAAATTTAAGAAAGTCACTGGGATCAAAAATTTACAAAAACCATTAACTAAATTTACTTTTTACTGCTAAACTAATAAAAATAGATATTTAGTGAATATTTTTTTGAATAACTAAAAACTAAAAAGTGCTTACTTTGCATTAGAATTACAATACTGCATTTTAGTGGGGATAATTAAAACAACTATCCAGTTATGTTTTAGTAGTACTAGTGGTGCCCAACCCAAATTGGGGAAGCCACCATGCATCTCCAGTAAATGTTTTCTTAAATCTTAAATAACTAAAACTAAAAAGTGCTTATCTTTGCATTGAAATTATATTCATGCAAATTAAGTGCAGAATAATAAACATCAATCTAGAGAATCTTTTTGCTAAATTTTAAAAAACTAAAAACTCTTAACATGCTTACCTATGCAGTAAAATTATATCCTGCAATTTACGTGTGGATAATGGAAATGATGATCTAGTAAATGTTTTCCTAAATCCTAAATAACCAAAAACACAAAGTGCTTACCTTTGCGTCAAAATTACACTTCTGAAATTTAAGTGGGGATAATCAAAACAACATTTTAGTGAATGTTTCCCTAAATCTTAATTGCCTAAAACTAAAAAGTACTTAACTTTGTAGTGAAATTATAGTTATGTAGATTAAGTGAGAGAGAGGGGATACTCCAGTAATAGAATAAGGACCTCTACCACTGCCTCCACAAGGTTGCTTCCAGTAAAGGAAATTTGGGTAAGGGACAATTATGACTGTGTTGGCATTGCACACTAATGCCACGAATTGAGATAGCAAATAGCAAAGGCAGTCCATGGAGTTCCTGGCCTATCATATGCCACGCATGGAGGTTTTTCAGATTTTATCCTCCTTTCTCATTCATTTGATTTCTATTTTAATTGGTGCAGTATTGTCCCCTAGGTCTTCCCACCTCAAATAAAATAGATTAAATGAGAGTGATGAAAACATCTATATAGAGAATCTTTTTATTAAACCTTAAATAACCAAAGACTAAAAAGTGCTGCTTTCACATTAAAATTATAATTCTCAAATTAAAATGATGATAATGAAAACAACTATCTAGAGAATCTTTTTTCTAAATCATAAATAACCAAGCTTTTCTTTCTTGTAACAATCACTTTAGTTACTATGATTCAATTTGAACAGCAAATTTGGATAATCACACACAGGAAAGATGGGCAACTTTAATAACAAAAATAATACAACATGGGTGAGCGTCGCAGCAAGTGGTGCGCTTAATGGTGCAACTAAGGGCAAGAAACGCCCTGGAGGGGGACCAGGAACCCAAGCCATAAAAAAATCGCAAACTCAGACACCATCTGGGTTTATGGTATTTACTGTAAAGCACACGCAATACATGTACATTCAATTCAACCAGCCTTTGTCAAAGGTAGAACATGGGATCAGACTCTTCCTTGGGGATGAGTCACTGACCCTGTGGGAGAAAACATGTGAGGCACAGCCCTCACTTTTCCCTCACATGGTGTACGTAGCCACCAACAACATGGGCCACAGCTGGATCAATATTGGTTTTGAAACAGCCAATGAAGCCAATGCTGCAGCAAAAATCTGCATGGAAATTGCCCTCCCTGAGGACAAAAAAATTGTGCGCACTGCGTGCACCAGATGGAACAAAGTGAAACTTTGTTCATCTCATTTAACTCACTCCCCACCAACCTTCCTCATAAGTTAATTGAAGAGGAGCTCCGCAAAGGTCTTGTGGCCTATGGAGAAATCTGACAACTTGAATTACAGCGATTTTGCTTAATGCCTGACCTGTGCATAGGCAAAGCTATTGCTGTAATCAACCCCTTCCCATAAGTGGAAGAGTATTTATTCAGAATTCCCCGCGCAGCAGAATTTCACTTTGCAGATGGGGGCCAGTCAGCTGCATTCCAAGTTACACTGGAATGCGCACCACCCATTTGCAATCACTGTGGCTCACTGGACCGCAAAGAACATGCATGCCCTGTAAAAGAGGGCTTAATGAAAAATGATTTTTGTGAAGAAGCTATGGATGAAGATAATGAAAACTTCGCCAAAATGACTGATGGCCACCACCTATTCCACTGGGGTGAAGATGGACCATACTCTATTGTGGACCCAGTTACAAGTAAACAGCATAAAGCAGCACAAAAAGCCCACAAGAGAGCAGCGGCATAAGCGGTGGCACATGCAGAATCTGCCATTAACCACGGACAAATTCAGGAGGATATTTCAGATATTCACCAAACCAACCAATCAGAACAATATGCCCAGGTCAAAAATTTTCACAGTAACCAGACTGAGCCACAAAGCGTCATCAGTCATGCACATACTGAGGAACAATGCAACCACAATTTGGGTGAAAATGTGGTGCACAATGCAACAAAGTTAAACCTCAAAAATATAAAATCCAATCATCAACCTGCATCAAATCAACATGAGACCTGTGCAGGAAAAAGTTGACGCAAATGCAAAAAACCGCAATTCCCTTGAATCATTGGGTCAGAGCAAGGGAATTAACAATGGCAGTGAAAGATTTGGAGTACAGACGTGGAGCATTGCCAAAATGAGCCGCGGTGGGATAGGACCAGAGGGTCCTCCCAACCGCTCCTGAGGCGCCGCGGGCACCTCAGTGTCAATAGGGACATTAAACATTGCGGGAGCCAGGGCTCATATGTCCCAATCCAAAAAGCTGGCATTCCTGCGAAAACCTCTTGTAGACATCTTGGCCATCCAAGAAACCCACTGCCTACAAGGGGAAGAAGAATCCTGGTCAACCAGGGTCACACCATCACAATCAGTATGGATGTCTCACTGTGGGGTGATAGTCCAAAGCAACAAAAAATTTAAAATTACAAATTCATCATCACACTTGCATGGTCAAGTTCTGGTAGCAACAATCACATGCCAAGATGAAATAATTTCATTAGCATGTATCTACGCACCGTGCACTGCAACTGAGAGAAAATTTTTTTGAAAAATTTTCTACTCTCACCCTCCCACCAGATATCATCATGTTGGGCGATTTCAACTGCTGGGATAACCCCAATACAGATTGATGGCCTAATCCCAGGGGATACCCACCTGGAAACATTGAATATCGCACAGTGAAGGCATCTCTTGGCTTACAGGATGCTCTTCCCCCAATTCACCAATCCTTCCCCATATGACAAGACCCAACATATGTGAGGGACTGCTCATATCAATGAGTCGTATTGACCACATCCTCATCCCACAATCCCACCACTCAAGAATCTCCAAATTTACAACAAAAAAGATCAATTTTTCTGATCACCGATTAGTTATGGTGCAGTTAGCGCCAACCCAATCCCACACACAGGTCTCACCTTGGAGAAAGCTTCACCCAGAAAATATAAAATTGCCCAAGATATCTGACTGGGTTGAAAACAAGGCTACAAACCCAGAATTTACAGCCTCATTCACTTCAGATCCCATTGGAACATGGGAAAATCTCAAAAAAGATTTAATCAACAAAACCTGACATATTGCATCACGCAAGTACACCGCGGACACAGCCACAATCAAGCGTACCTTGGCAGAACTAGACCACCTGGAAATAAATACTCTGAGATCTAGCTATAGCCCTAATTGGGGATGCAAATGGGCAGAAATTTCAGCCTGACTTAACAATCTCATCTTTGAACACCAACATAGAATCAAAGTATCAAACAAAGGTAAGTTCATAAAGGAAGGTGAAACCTGTTTGATATACTTTTACGCCAATTCCACTCCCGCAGAAACCAGCCCATGTGCACACAGGTCCACAAGACCAATGGCACCGTGGTAACTGACCCTGAGGAAGTCAAGGCGGAAGTACACCGCTATTACATCAAATTATATTGTGATATGCCAACAGATCCACAAAAAATTAAAGAATTTATTCAAACTGCCAAGATACAAAGTACACCACCAAATTACAATATACTATCCCTTATCACACGGGTGGAACTTTGGGAAACAATTCGCGGTGCACCACATAGGAAATGCCCAGGGCCCGATGGGATACCCTACAAATTTTACAAAAAATATTTTCAACAAATCGCCCCCCTCCTATTGGCGTCAATGAACCAGAGTTGTTGGAAACACGCCTATTAACAGGAGGCCATGAATCCTACATTATAACCTTGTATAAAAAGGGTGACAAGCTGGACCTGGCCAACTGGCGCCCAATTGCACTCTTCAACACTGACACAAAAATTCTAACAAAAATTCAAGCAGCTAGATTAGGCGCAATTTCATCTGACGTCCTATCATCCAACCAGTTTGGGTTTATGCCAGGGTGTTCAATCTGGAACAACATACACCCTGTTGCAAACATTTGCCAATCCAAAGCAACTGGTGACCTGGTCTTCTTGAATCAGGAAAAGGCGTATGACCGTGTTAGCTGGACATACCTAAAAGAATGTCTACATGCCTTCAAACTCCCACCAAGATTCATAAAATGGGCGATGCTCCTAACAGAATCTGCAACCATGGCTGTATGCGGCCCTGGATTCCTAACAAACAATATCAAACTACACAGAGGGCTCAAACAAGGGGATCCCCTAAGCCCACTGCTATACAATTTCAGCTTTTACCCACTCCTCCGAGTAACTGACTCACGTCTCATGGGGATAACCGCACAAGGACAACCAACAGTTAAGATACTGGCCTTTGCAGATGACTGCGTAACAGGTATAGCAAACAATGAAGATGCCTGACAGCTGGAACACACTCTAGAGGAATACTCCAAGGTGAGCAATGCATCACTCAACAAAAGGAAGACAGAAATCATCTTCTTAGGCAAATACACAAACAATTGGGCCACAACATCAGAACCTCACACCAACACTCAAAGAAAAAACCCAATTGTTTTACCCTTTGCAACACCTCCCACCACCACTCCTGTCTGACACCTTGGAATCTGGCTACAATCAAGGGGATATGCTGATGAGACAATGGAAAGTAACCTGTTACAACGGGTATCCAAACGCGTAGCCTCCCTCAAGGGGAGAACCCCAGGACTAACAGGATGAGTTAAAGTTGCTAACTCGCTCATCCTCCCAATACTGTGGTACCAGGCCCATGCGATAGCCTTCTCACTTACTTTTATAACCTCAATTTGCGCGCTTATCCAGGGCTGGCTGTGGCCTGGCTCTCACCCTCCTATACGGATGGAAACACTATTTGGCCCATGCTCAAGCGGAGGCATGGGACTAATAGATTTTTGAGAGCCATGCCAATCACATCCTAGGTACCTGGATAAAGGAAATCCTTGCTCCAGACCTCCCGCAACAACATTGGTCCAGAGCAGCAAGGACTAACTTTGCACAGGCGCTCAAATTAACCAACCCACATAGTCCACCCAGACTACTTTCATACCTTGCCAAGCACCCTACTGCAACAGGTCCGCATGGAACCTCCCCTCATTTCAAACATATCCTCTGAACTATCCGCCGTATGGGATGGACCATAGAGAACATGGGTACTATACAGGGAAGGGGACGACCCAGCCCCCAATTCAAATTAAGAAACCCAGAAAACCACCCCCAGAGGGATATACTCGCAACAACCCCAAGCATAGCTAGGATAGAATACCTAGATATGCTGGACATTCTTTATGATTTAACCACACAGAAAGCAATGTGGAAAATGACACACCACCCACTCCTACAACCAAGGATAAGAGCAAACGCCTGGCGCTGTTTGAGAAGGACCTATAGGATGGCGGACCGCTCCAACTCCCTCCACAAAACATGTGCAGTATGTGGAGGGGAGGGATCCCTACATCATCGCCTAGAAACATGCCCCCCAACCAAAGCTATATGGCAGGAAGTCGCACGCCTGCTCAAGATTCAAAACGAACAGGAATTTTTGATACCAAAGAGTATCTTTGTGCTCCAGATCGAGTCACCAATCCCATTTACCCTCCGCTCTCTAATAATACCCATTGCAATGTGGACAATACACACAATTGCATTAGATGCGTTCAAGGGCACGGTCTCAACCATTCATGGGATTATTAACAGATTTCATGTCCACTTACTAGAGCACTTCCAAGCCTGGCTCTATGGATATATGAGACCAAGACAAAAAGCGCTCATAGAATCATGGTTCCCATTCTGGTTCCTCCACACAGACCCTTTCCTTCACACCTGCTCCATAGCAGGGGAAACCCCCTCAGAGTAGTGCACCAACCCCCCCATACCTGGCAGTCGCGCTGGCAACAGGGGTAACTTGAGTACCCTGGGGTGCCCAATTTTTATATTTTTTAGTTATTCTCTTAGTTTCACATATATTTGGTAATGTCTGTCCCCTGGTCAGCTTACCTTGGTTAAATAAAATCATAAATAACCAAAAACTAAAAAGTACTTGTCTTTAAGTTGAGAGCATAATTCTGCAATTTAAGTGGGGATATTGAAAACAGCAATATAGCAAATATTTTTAGTAATTTATGTGGTTAGTGAAAACAACAGTAAATATGTTACCAAAATAACTAAAAACTAAAGTGCTTACCTCTGAGTTAAAATTATAGTTATGAAATTTAAGTGGGGGTATCATCCCTAAAATAAGAAATACTTTGAATTATTTACATATTATATAACTGAGTCTATATAAATAAAAAAGTGAATATGCTTACCTAAAAATGTTAGCTATTTACACGTTAATATTGAAAATCTTTATGGAATCAATATACATCAATAACTTACTTCAAGTTCATCAGTAGAGCTTAAAATATATGTGTTTTATTGGTTATAATTTGTGGGTAAGTTTATATACCTTTATATAATAATTAAATTAAATTATTTGATGTTAAATCATCAATAGAATAATAAATAGTATTATAGAATTAAAGAATTAATTTTAACAAACTTTATTACTCCATATATCTCCAATTGGCTGTTATTTTGCAAGAGTGGGGGTAGTAAAGCTAGAGTCTATGAATTCAAATTGCTTTACTAACAAATTTCAAGATCCTGCTGGCAACAGGTAAGCTTTGAATCTATGAGAAGAATTTAAGGATTTTAACCTTTTTTATTTAAGGTGGGCTGACCTGGTGATAGTACTGCACCAATGAAGGATGAAGAGGATTTGAATTAATGGGAAAGGATGATAAAACTCATAAAACCTCCATACATGGCATATGATAGGCCAAGAACTCCATGGACTGCCTTGCTATTCACTATCTCAGTTTGAGGCACTGGTGCACAACGCCAACAAACTCATAATCATCCCTTACCCAAAGTTACTGAAGAACTTTACCCTTATAATAACTAAAAATTATTTACCTTTGAAACAAAACTTTTGTTGATATTGATAAAAGCATAATAATTCTAAAAGTTTAGGTTGTTAGTAAAGTTTCAAAAATTTATAGTCATCTTACTTTGTAATTATGTGGTTTAAATCTTGAGAAAGAAACCAAAAAACTGACTCAACTTTACCTAATAGCAAGAGGCTCAAACTGATGTGAGCTTATATAATTATCTTGCTTAAATATTACTTTGAATATAGCTTATTTTTATTTATCTAATTTTTGTTTAAAATTCCTTTTAAAAATCATTTTCAGCTTTGATTTGTGGTATATTTGATGAATATAGCTTGTTCTATTTACTTTTCCTTTTCTATAATTCTATTTGGAATCAGTTTCAGTTTATTTTCACAATAGACTTGATTCACTAAATAAAGTTTATATAAAATGTATTTAAAAAATTTAAAATCAACTTTCTGGCTAAAATTACCCACCAATTTATAGATTTGAATCACTGAACGGAGTATATATAAAATATATAAAAATTTAAAACCAACCCAACAAATAAAATAACCAACGTTTAGACTTAGCACTGCTATTAGCAATTTAAATTATGATATCTTATTTTAAACTATACAGCTCAAAAACTCCTAAAACAGCACCCTGAGCATAAAAGGATGACCCCAAGAAGCAGCACGCAAATCTCACTTCCTAGACCAGTGGGTTGATGTATACATCATGCAACCTTGACTACTTAACCTTGTTCAACTTTCAAGAGTTCAGTGGATCACAGTGGTTAAGCATGACATGCAATCAATTCACTGATTTACTCAATTGAACCTGCTTCCACTTTTGGTTGTTTCAGTCTTAATTTATCTCATCAAAATGAGTTCTCAATAGCTAACAATTTCCAAAGCATCTGGATAAATTGACAATAGATATTTGAGGTAATTTAATGGTGCAGCTTTACGTCATGCTCCCCAACTAATTGGGTTGAGCTATTTCAATACAATATTTTGGATTTCATAGGATTTACTGGTGACTTATATCAAGGATAAATCTTCACCTAATTTGATTTAATAGGATATACCAGCAATTAATGCTGAGGATAAATCTACAACTAATATTTTATTAATAATTTTATATCTATGATTGCCAGTCAACGTTGCTGAGGATTTTCATGCTAGGGTTACTTGCAGATGATGCTGAGGATTTCTGGGATAGATTTTGAGTTACAGGTGAGTTACACCAATGATATTTCATTACTTTCTGGCGAGTTATTCCAAAGATGGTTAAAGTTGGAGCCTTACCAATGTAAATCACTTATGCTACTCAGAATCCAATATATCCCAGATCATATGAAAGTTAATTAGGTGGGCTGATCAGCTATAAAAGCCCCACCTTTTTTATCTAAATAAAAATCTACGTTTGCCTATTCTTTTCTTTTTCAAGTGATTTATTAATGGAAATCCTAATAAGCAAGAGATCCCCAAGGGTTAGATGCTGGGTCAAGCATCTAGGGAGTGGTCAGCGCTACATCTCCCCCCTGGAGCCAATGAAAGCAGCACAACAAGGGGTCAACGGTCCTCATAATGTTGATCCAGACACACTAGCAAAGTTCCTAAACCATTGAAAAATGGTAAATTTTTCAACAGAAGGTGATATTCATATTGTGGCTAGAGTGATTTGGCCCATGTGGTGGACAATAGGTGGGTGACAGTATACCCCCTCAAAGTTTTCCCTTTTTCCCCTTACCTCACTACCCAAGGGTTGGTGCAGTGGATCAGGGGGGTATATATAGAGGTGGAAGCAGTGAGAGGCTAGCACCAGTGGGAAAGCAGTAGGTATCTCTCCACCTCAACAATCTTAGGTCTAAATGATGAGGCTACTAAATTAAATAAATTGAGGTTCAGCAGAATTAAGGCATCTATAGTATGATTGAGTTCTAAACCCCACTAAAGTGGTTTCCTTCCACCAGGTGAGGTGAGCCAACCCCAGCAGATTCAAGGGCATTAAGTCTATTTGATACCCAATAGGACCTCCCCTATTTGGACTAACCATGGGTGCATTCACTCATCCACTGGATAAAGCATTGCTGATCCACAAAGCAAAATCATGTTAGGAGGTGAAATTTTGTAGCAAAAATTGAGCAAGAGTCAGTTGGTCAGCATGAGATCTATCTAGCATCAAATCACTTGTAAAATCCAAGTCTGCTAAAATTAAATAGTATCATGCTACCTTCAGTTCATGTGAGTTATATTTATTTCCTCAATCCCCAGCACTTAAAAAAACTGTCCCTCAACAGTATGATTGTCAATGAATTTTCTTGTTTTTATCAAATAAAACATTTTCTACTCAAAAGAATTAAAGTTTATATTTTATTACCTATTGCAGCTGCCACCCACTAGGTGCCATGTTCCCAAGTTTATGATTGAATGGCCATAGTGGTCATCCTCCCAATATTGCTGCATTCATTCATCAAATGAGGGTATCACTATAGTGGCCTCCTGGGGATACCCCACTTGGATGCCATCTGAAGTCAAGATGTATATTTGCCGTTGGAGATTCTCTTTCCCCAATAAGCAAAAAATCATGACTTTTTCACTCACTCAGAACCCCATAGCACCACAGTGAAATTGGAGCACCTTGTGAGCCCAAATGAAATGACAGTGGAAGAATCTGTAGCTGCCACAGTGGCCATGACATGGTTGTTAATAGGTATGATAGTAATAGTGATCATCAGATGCCATCCCACAATTGCTTCCCTTCCTTTCAGGTATCAGGTATATGGACATCTATGTCTCAGAATTCTGGTTTGTAACTGGGTGTTTAATCACCCAAAATAACAGGTGTCATGAATGAGGCTTAAAATGGTTCATATGATCATTCTTCAATCAGTGGAATGACTAGAGTTAACCCCAAGCTGGTGGAGGTACAGGCGACCACCCCACTGCAGATGGAGGCAAATGAGACCTTTTTATAAATCTGGTTATACCAACGATTTACACTAAGAGTGGAATGACGTCATGTGAAATAATTTTTGCACTGATGTGTCAGAGGATTTAGTATATGAAGATGACAACTTCACCAATATTCAGTATGAAAGTTAACCCTCTTAGAGTTTGGTAGCATATCAGGGTGGTTCCTGCTCCACTCTTGGTTGGGTTTTAATTTAAACAGGTTCAAAACCAGTACAGACTAAAAAACTCAGCGTGGTATATTTGTCCCAAGGTTGACCCACCTCTTTTACTAAAATTGACCCCTTATATACCTTTGGGGGGCCAAAATAATTTTCATTCTGTTGATGATGCTACGTTGAGCAGACCAAATTATTCTGGTGAGAGCATTCAAAGCTCAAAAGTGTATAACCAAGTCTGGCAATCATCTATTTTTAAGAGTCATTTAAAACATGATTCAAGATGCATTGTAGGAGCGCCATTGCTTGACCCTGAAGTTGACCAGAATATTACCAAATTTTGTAATAAACTAAGATTAGAAACAGCTAAATCTTCCCAAAACTCAGAAACGGGGACTATTGAATGCGCCCTTGGACATCCAGGTTCTGGGATAACCACCACAATAAGGAGCTTGCAACTATAAGAATTAGCCTAAATAGATGAGGCGACTTGAGCAGAATTGGGTGGCGTCCAACTAAAAATCTTAATAATCCCCCATATTGAAGCCCATTTTTCAAATAATTTACAATACTTCACACCCTTTCTTATCTTTAATTATCAATTGAAGTATAAGATATTTGAATTTGTCTTAGTAAAAAACTTTCCATAGAATTTCAGTTTTATCCTTTTATTTACCTTTATAGTGGTTTAATTGAATAATCACCTTTAATCAGACTAGGATTAGCCAAATATACAGAATATAATAACTAGTCTGAAATCTGCTTTGTTTGGACAAGGAAACTCTCTATTGCGGATACCTTGGAGCTGAGCTGCCAAGAAAGAGGTTGGATTGGCTTCAGTTGAGTCCCAAGGGCCAATATATAATGAATATGTCTAAGAGTGTCAATAAGAGATTCACCATGGGTGCAAAGAGTTTACCAAAGTGATTAATGCTATAAGGGTTTCATCAGAGGAGAATCTGCTCCATGATAATGATTATGATCTTAGAGAAGGTTGTCTGGCGCCTAATATGCGCTGAGTAGACCACTGAGCAGTGAGTCAGCCTCACATGTTAAGCGAGCTGAAGCCAGGGAGCTGACTGCAGGCTAGTCTCAATCTCATTAGCCAGTTCTGTGACCGGTATCACCTAAGCCTTAGGGTGTGATCAGCATAGAAACCTGAGATATCGCAGCAATTTGGTTATCCTGTCAGAGATGAAAAGCTCAAACCTAGTGAAAAATTACCTTTTGAGAATCCAACTATAATGATCATGTGCCTATGTACCAAAAGGACCTTGAAATCCTTGATCATGTACCTATCAATGAATGGCTCATTGCTTACAATTCCTGGGGGTAACTACAGCATGAGTTCTCAACAACGACTTTAAGATGTATTTAGCCTCCTAACAGGACTTTCAGAAGGTGGCACAGTG
Organism: Massospora cicadina; assembly: GCA_022478985.1. Classification (NCBI taxonomy): domain Eukaryota; kingdom Fungi; phylum Entomophthoromycota; class Entomophthoromycetes; order Entomophthorales; family Entomophthoraceae; genus Massospora; species Massospora cicadina. The sequence goes on from JAKSZP010013403.1 coordinate 86,571, forward strand.
CCAATTTACCCTTTACTTCTTGGATAGACTGGCAAAACCATGTTAAAAAGAGATGCAATGCTTCAGTAATCCAGTTGTGCCTAAAACTTCGTACAATATGCCTCAATAACCAGTTATATGAGAATTATGGATAAGTTTGAGGAACTACTTAACTTTGGAATCAAAAAGCATACTAATGCTACAAGAAAATTGACCTATATATGCTTGGCTGGTTTTTGGATGCCCTTGAGAATCCATACCTTGACGCGTGATATTAGCACAGCTCACATGTCTTAAAGAATCTTTATTCACTTGTCAAAGTTGTGCTCAACTTGCTATCTGGTACCAACAAAGCCTTATGTACATACCCAAGATATGGTATATTGAACCCCCCAGAGATCCGTAACCAGATCAAGACATTTACTGAACAAGTCCTGCATTTGGCCAATTTGTATCCAAGGTAAAAAACCCCAAGGAGTACCTATGTAGTTTATGACAAAAATCTTCACATACATTCAATTGCTAAAGAATTATCCTGCCTGATTCTATTACCAAGTATCCATGTTGTCAATAGAGTGTCAGTAACCCTCTCATTACTGGAGAGGTGGCGGAGAATGTCCCACAACACCAACAGGGAACAACCTGGTATTAACACAGAAGAAAGGCCCATGGAGGTGACAAGTGCCAAAGGTCTCAAAGTGAGGGTGTAGATATATTATATAAATGACGAGATAACTCAGAAAGGCAATGACTTGGTTGGACCCCAGGAAGGGGTCCATTACCAAGTGCAGATTGATTCCAGGTTCTTTGGGCCCACAATCTGTAGAGGTCCCAGACTTCTCAAAGGGAAGGAGAATTGGTATATAGTTTATATAAAATAAATTGACCAAAAATGATTTGAGACCTCCTTAAGGAGGTCCACGTACAGGTCGCCCAAGGGACTATTTGATAAAACGTAAACTAATGAGGGCTTTAGTCTAAAACAAGTCAAACAGTAAAGAAGTTTGGTCATGAAAAATCATTATTAACAATTTGGGGGAATAATTCTCCATCAGGCAAGGCACTTTACCAATTGAACCAATAAGAGCAAATTCCCATCATTTGCCACAGTTTATCTTCTATAAGCCTTCACATGAATGATTGACTGTAGAAAAATTTTCCTCAATTTAATATTATAAATTGAACGGGTCTCAAAGTCCCATTCTCCAACTAAACGAAAATGTTCCTTCATAATTTTTTAAATAGCTGGTAATTTAATGCCGCAGATGTAATGCTTATCTGACCACCACGTGCACCCCCAGACCCAACTTGAGCATATCTTGCCTTTACCCAGCGTTGGTCCATGATGTACTTCAGGTCAGGAAATCCTGACAACTTAGTCCCTTTGGCCTCATAACACCCAGTATTGTCTTTACAATCTGTCCCTTTAATGATTTCATTTAACCGTTGAAGTTACCCTCTGGTCTTTCTGGGGCTCCACCATCCCCCAAGGGCTTTGTAGCAATTTTGATATGACTGGGTGATAAGCCCTAAGTTGATATGGTGGAATGGATAGAATCTGCAATGTTTGATATGAGTATGGTTATTTAAGTGCCTCAAATGAGGCAATATTGGGTTGTTGGGAAATCGCCTCGAATTAGGTCATTGTGAAATTAAAGAATGAAGAATTGGAAGAACTAATGAGATATGGTGAAGTGAATTACTAAGCCATGAAAGTGGTATCATCCAAAGTTGGTATAGTATAAGAAAGATAAGATGATCAAGAAAGGAAGTTGTTAATAGTGTAGAGTTAGCGAAACAGCGAGAATCCACTGTAGTTAAATATAAAATAAAAAGAGTATAGTGGAAGCAAGTGCTCCATATTAACTAAATAAGATTATTTCTGTTGTTTCAAGGGCAACGTTCCTCATATCGTTGGCCCTATTGCTCAGTGGGTCAAACCCTGCGCAAAATCGCTTACAGCATATCTCAACAACAACGCCAATTTTATAACAGTAGTGCTCACTACAGGGGGCCCATTGATCAATCACATAAACTGATAAAAGTTCCTCAGTCGCTAGTCATGTTGTATCAGGGTTACTTTGGCAAGGAATCATCTCAAACTACTGCAACTGTTAAATATGTAGAGCTCAAGTTTGCCCTTGACGCTGCGCTTAAATGGAAGAAGGAGTTTCTGCAAGAATGTTGTATTGATAATCTGCCTCCATTTGATTGCAATGGGAACATCCATGGATTCTTTAAACGATTTGAGTTTGCAGTAGAAGGGGCTTCAGATTGGCTTAAAGCCAAATTACTAATGTCCACCCTGGATGTTGGAAACGCCATCCAAATTTAACTGCTATCTTCCCAACAGTTTTGTTACCTATCAAAAAGTGAAGAATACTGTGCAGTGGTTGTTTAAAGGAACTTCAAAAATGGCACAGCGGAAGGCTAAGTTTCTAACCATTGGGTTTCAACTTAATGAGACCATCACTTCATTTTCTGATTGATTTTCAGCAGAAGCCCGTGTGTTAATTGGGGCAGGAGTTTTAACTGAATGTGACATAAGCATAGTGTTGACCTCCGCTGTGAAAACATACTGTGAGCTTTTTAATGCATTGGCTCCATATTTAGAGGTTGACATACCTTTGCTTAAACTTGGTCTAGATTCTACGCCATTTGCCCACTACCTTTGCTCCACCCAATATAGAGCAGAAACCTATTGCCTCCAATGCTAGCCTTGTTTATTCGGAGGAATTATCCCTCCCTGTTCAGCATCTGGTTGTCATTCCCTGGCCTTATTATCCTTACAAGCCTCGCTTTCAACCAAGTTGCCAACAGCAGTTCACCTATCGGGAGGGGCCTGGTTGCACTGTTCATTACCAGTCCAACTTTTGGGGTGGCCCAATTTCAACAATCAAGGACGTAGGTCTTATAGGTTTAATTGCTTTTTGTGCGGTCTCTCTGGGCACCTGGCTAGGAGTTGTCATAATCGTCAGGTTCAGTACCTACCATGGGAGCAGTATAATCAGAGAAAAGTATGGGCGGAATAGAGATAGGACTCTCTACCTCCGCTATTATGACTCAAAACGTCCCATCAGAACCTTTTCCTGTACAGTCAGCGGAAGTTTCTCAGTATAATGACACCTTTCTATATCAGCAGCTGGTTGGAGGGGTAAATGTGCTGACACAAACGCAATTCATGGACATGGTGGAAGCAGGCTCCCAGGAGCAACCAAAGCTGTATGCTTGTAAATTATTAGATTACCTTCTACAGATGAACCAGATCCATTAGCTGATGCTCTTCACTTTAAGGGGGTAAACGCGGCCCTCCCTGTGGAAAGTATTGTTAAAGAATACCCTAAAGTGGGGAAGGGTATTACGAGTTTCCTTGAAAAAGAGATCATTTGAATGTCCATGTTTTGATACACTCAGATGCATCTTACTCTGAGTATACTTACTGTGACACTGTTGTAGCAAAAACCTGAGTTTGCGAGATAATTGATACAGGTGCCCACAAGTTTCATAGTGTCCACAAAGTTGGTGTCAAAGTTGGCATTAAAGCCTGACGTGGAGCATCATATGGTTTATGGGACCGCAGGAGCAGAAAGCACAGTCTCTGAAGGAGCATACAGTGCTCTACCTTTACAATTTGGGTTGAGTGTCATTGTAGCCCCAGCTATAGTGTTACCAAACAATAACTATGACCTGTTAATCAGAACCGATTTTAAGCGTCACTTTGGGGCTGTTTTTGATATGACAGAGGAGACATTTGAATTTCTGGGGCATCAGATCCCAATCTACTTCACTTCCAGAGAATGCCAAAGGACTCTGTACACATGAGTCACATTAACCTTGCATATGGTGATGGGGTGGATTTGGTTTGCTAACATCGACTAAAAAGCAAGACCTGGGCCCTTCCTCATCAAATTTATGAATAACAAGGGCTACCGCTTAGAGCCTCTGGCCCTATATCTATTCCCTCTAGACACAAGTAATAATAAGCACTGAGTTAGATGAGGAAGTGCCTTATGGGCTATATGGGAAGGTCATTGGGCCCTATCAGCAATCACAGCTCAAGCCCCACGTGGCCCCTGGCATTATACTTCCGGGGCATGGGGAGATCAAAGTCCTTGTAGCAAATCTTCAGGATAAACCAATGCAAATCCACCAACACCAAATAGTTGCCTATATACATTTCATCTCAGGTGAAGAGGTCCTCTGGGTTCATGAGTTCGGTTCACTGGATGAATTTGGTCTGCCATTGAATCACAGCTTAGCATAATGGCGGTTGTACCATGTGAAAATTTAATGAGGTAACAGAAGATCAGAAATATCAAGTGGAAGCCTTAGTTCAAAAACAAAAAGAGATCTTTGCTGTCGATGATCATGGTTTAGGGTGTGCACAAGGAGTGATCCATTGAGTGGACATTGGGGATCATCCCCCATCAGATCTCAGCCAATCCGCCGATCTAGAGCAGCGGAAGAAGTTGTCACAGCAGTGATTGATAGAATGTTGGAGCAAGGAATGCTTGAACCATTAAAGAGCCCATGGGCTTCCCATGTCCTAATTGTCAAAAAGAAGGACAGTACTAACCAGGTAGTAATAGACTACTGCAAGCTCAACAGCATTACAAATTAGGACTCATACTCTTTGCCACGAATTGATGATGCGTTGGACCAATTGGGGGAGCTCATTACTTCTGTACAATGGATTTAATATATGGCTATTGGCAGATTGAGTTACCTGCGGCGGAACAAGAAAAATGCGCCATTATCACGTCAAAAGGGCTTTTTCAACTGACACATATGCCACAAGGGCTGTGTAATGCCCCGCTACTTTCCAACGGGCAATGGACACTATTCTTGGCAACTTGAAGCTGTCATGCATTCTTGTATACCTTGACAATATTAACGTTTTCTCCCGCACATTTTTTGAGCACCTTAGGCATTTGGAAGAGGTATTCTGCCGGTTAACTGAGGCCAACATCAAAATCAAACCCTGGAAATGCCACTTTTTCAAAGATCAGCTAGAGTACCTTGGGTTTGTAGTTGATACAACAGGGCTGAGGCCCCAACCAGCTAAGGTGGAGGCCATTTGGAAGATGACTACACCAAGCAGTAAGCAAAATATACAAGTATTTTTAGGGATGGTTGGCTACTATTGCCGCTTCATACAAAACTTTAGTTGTATTGGAGGTCCACTGTTTGAGTTTTTTTAAAAAAGGACTCCACGTTTAAATGGAAGGAACACTGTCAACACTCCAATGATACTCTTTGAACAGCGTTGATTAGGCACCAGTGCTACGCTAACCAATTTTTTAAAGGAATTTATTGTACAGATTGATGCATCTCTTTCCGCTGTGGGGGCAGTTCTGTCCCAAAAAGATGATGAGGGGGAGGAGCAACCAGTGGCGTACTGCAGCCAAAGCCTGAATAGCCATGAACATAATTATACTGTGACTGAGTGGGAGTGCTTAGCAGTGATTTATGCTTACAAGCAATTCAGAGTATATTTTCATGGTGTAAAATCTAAAGTTGTAACGGATCACGCCTCATTACTCAGGCTGCAGAACCTTTGGAGCCTGAGGGCCGTCTAGCACGATGGGCCTTAAACTACAGGCTTACAATTTTGAGCTCCTTCACCGACCAGGAGAAAAACACCATAATGCTGATTGCTTGTCGAGGCTACCAACTATTGCAGTTATGGCAGATCTGAGCGACACTATGTATGACAAGATGCTCAGCAGAAAGTACAATGATGAGCCGCCCCAAGTCAGCAAGGCATTGAATGAAACGCGAGCCAATACTTTCCGGCGAAATGGTGAGTTATACAAGTGGATCAGCCACTCAACAGTAAACTCTCTGCGACCCTCAACGTGGCCTAACATTATCATGAGCGCACATAGGGCAGCTGGGCATGGTGGTGTGTGCAGACGTTGGAATTATTGCGGCCTCAGTGTTACTGGGAAAGAATGAACTTAGATGCGCTTGATACTATCTTCTCCTGTCACCAGTGCCATGTGGAAAAGCCGTTCCACCAGATGATCTCATATCAGTTAGTAAAGCCGCACTTTACTTGGCATACAGTTTCCCTTAATGTTGTCAGCCCTCTGCAAATGGGAGCTAACCAGTCCAAGTAATCCTAGTGGCAATTGACCACTTGACCAGGTGGGTTGAGGTACGGGCCATTTGGGATCTGGGGGCAGTTACTTTATTTAAGTTTGTAATGGTGCATCATTCAGCATCACAGCTGCCCGCAGTTTATCCTTACTAACAACAGCACTAATTTTAACTCTGACATACTTCCCAAGCTCAATGAAATGATGGCCATCCATGGGGTTCTAACAACCCCATATCACCCCAAGTCCAATGGAATGGTTGAACGGGTCAATGGGACCTTGGTGAACATACTATGGAGGTTGGTTATGGATAGTCCCTCTGATTGGAGTATCCTTCTTTCTACCACAGTATTTTCCTACAACATTAGCTATCATTCTTCCATGGGGAAAAGCCCATTCCAATTGCTTTATGGATGGCACCCCGCCCTGCCTGTGCTTCTATATGCATGTGTAGAGAACATTGGCGGAATGGATCACACAACACTATTTTTGCCCTAATGAATACGCTGATTAAAGTACAAACTGAAGGGTACTCATTCAGCTTATTCAAGAAAATCAAAACCCAGGCTGCTGATCAGGTACGGCAAAGTGGCCTAGCACAAATCAAAGATGGAGACATGGTTCTATTCCAAGATCAACAAGGGTTTGGGTGGAAGCACAAGTTGGTTAGTATCTGGATTGGGCCATTCAAAGTTATTGAGAAGAAAGGTATGGATGTATATCCTATCAAGGACCCCACTAGCAGTTGGATCATCAACTGAGTGCATGCGAAGTTCCTCTGGGCATATAAGGAATAGGAGCCCTATTGTCCAGTCAAAGGGGGGGGTAATGTCACGATTCTGATATGACTGGATGATAAGCCCTAAGTTGATATGGCGGAACAGATAGAATCCGCTGAGTTTGATATTAGTATGATTATTCAAGCACCTCAAAATGAGGTGATATTGGGTTGTTGGGAAATCGCCTCAAGTTAGGTCATTGTGAAATTAACGAATGAAGAATAGGCGGAACCAACTGAGATATGGTGAAGTGAATTACTAAGCCATGAAAGTGGTATCATCCAAAGTTGCTATGATATAAGAAAGATGAGATGATCAAGAAAGGAAGTTGTTAATAGTGTAGAGTTAGCGAAACAGCGAGAATCCACTGTAGTTAAATATAAAATAAAAAGAGTATAGTGGAAGCATGTGCTCCATATTAACTAATTAAGATTATTTCTGTTGTTTCAAGGGCAACAATCCTCATATCATTGGTCCTATTGCTCAATGGGTCAAACCCTGCGCAAAATCATTTACAATGTATCTCAACGACAACGCCAATTTTTATAACAGGCTTCATATAGGGAAAAGTTCTTATGGGCAGGGGCCAGTTTCATGGCAGCTATACCTGGATACAGCTTAGGTCCTGCTGCCTTCGGAAAGTGCTCATGAAAGGCATCATTCAGGTGTTGGTCATGGGCGCAATTTCATGCTAGTACCCAAATGTTCTCCACAGCACAAAAAAACTTTCCATGACACCAGATACTCAAGCATTCTTCTTACATGTCTGGAGGCTACAATATCATCTACTTCCCATTCTGGTGTCCCATCCATTAGGTGTTCCTCTGGGGTCTCTGGTGGGGGACCCTCAAACAAGGCCAGATTGCTTTAATGAAACATAGCAAAGATCCAAAACAATGTGAAAGGTCCATCTTTTATGAATCATGACCCACCTTCCTTACAATGTGGTAAGGCCCTATCCTCTTTGGTCCCAGTTTTTTACATAGCTTTTTGATAAAAATATTTCTAGCATCAGACATCTTAAGATCTCCTTCCTTTTATTATAGATCTATCCACCTCTTACCATCAGAGTTTTCCTTAAAAATCCTCATAGCTGTATCTTTGTTATTGTGACCCCTTTGTCTACTTTATTAATGGATTGGAAAAGTCCACCATCACAGACCTTTATTTCACGGCCAAATTTTACTTTTCAAAAATTACAATCACCTGGAAATTTAGACTTATCGAATCAAATGAATATGGTGGTAAAATCCACTGAGAGCTCATTTGATGCTTCGGAATTCACCAAACCAAAACCCAAATCGCAGAAACCTTGGTTGCAAACTTGTGTGTCAACCCATACTACCCGCTACCAAACTTCAGCTGCAAAAGCAGATGCAAACCCTGATTAATCAATACAAGGCGGAATCACAAATGATCCAGTCATTTTACTGCCTACCTCAGTCAACTCTGGGTTGACTGAGGGTAAACAAATCGGTGCATCCCATCCTGGAGGTGCATTTAACGAATTAACCAAGGTAGCAGGAGGTATTACTTTTTTTAGTACTAGATGGTACCAACCCAAGGGGGGATTCATCGATGTCTGGTGTAGCAGGAGGTATTACCACTCTCAATACTGTGCAGGGGCTTCAGGCGGCCTTGCAGACCACCACCCCATTTGAAATCAACTAAGGTGGCAAAAATGAGTTGACAGTAATTGTTGAATAAGCTGGCCACCATTTACACAATTTGGAAAGCAACTAACATGCCCAAAGTGAATTGAGGGTAGGTGTCAAATCAGTTGTCCATCATTTTCATGCTTTGAAGGCAATCAACATGCCAAAACTGAATCAGCGTTGAGTATCACATCAGTTTATGATAATTTTTATCAAAATAAAAAATCAAAATCAGATAATAAATTCAACTAGCCAAATAGCCAATCAAACTGCGAAAATACCAGAAAGCATCAGCTGATGGTCAGATGAAGGATGGAGGGATTGATTGGTGTGAGGATGAAACTGAATCCACCATTTAATTGGCAGAAAGTAATTCCAAAACAGGTAATTCATTATAACCTGGAAAAAGTTGAGTACCAACTGAGAAGCCCAGAAGGTACCAGCGCATAAACCAAAAGGGATGTCAGCGCCTCAATCTGTGGTCCCGTACCATAGGGAATCAGCCAAATTAAATTTAAATTTAAGTTGGAGCATAAACAAAAATAAGCGAGTTAAGGATGCATCAGGTGCATGGCAGAAAAAGCTAGTGCCAGCACCACCTACCATTGACCCTTGTGAAGCTGATTTTGTGGCTGAAGTAAGGAAAGAGATGGGCAGAAACTCGCTCACAAATTTCATTCGTTAGGTCCACTTTGGCTCATGCAGTTAGAGTCTACTATGGGCATAACCCAGTTGAGTTTTATACAAAAGATTATTTTACTTATTTTGAAGCAATATCAAGTGCCTTTCCAGTTGATACCACAATTCATGAAGTAGTGGAAAGCCACTATATTGCTGTTGGGTTTACAACTGCAGAAGATGCAGACCGGACAGCTTCTACTAAAATAGAGATTCCATATGGATCACTTTGTTTATCTAGAACAAAATATAACTTGAAGAAAATTCTTGGGTAACTTTCTTCAATATCCCAACTACATTGGACCCAGAATCCTTAAAGCTTGCCCTGCATCGGGGTTTGATGGAATTTGGGTCTGTTCTAACAGTAGATCTTTGTGCACCAGCCTACTATGCCCCAACCCAATGGGCTCATATTTCTAGAGCATCATTTATCCCCAACCCTATAGTGGCCTGTAATATGGAGGTCATTCCACGTGTGGAAATCATTGGATCATGTTCAAAAATCTTCTTTGTTGATCCAGATCAAGCACAACCACGCTGCTCATGGTGTAATGCTTTGGGCCATCTATATAATAGTTGCACTGCTTGTAAACAAGCTATCTCATCCTGCAGCCAAGTACCTATGACAGGTAAGAAACGCTCACATACAGCAGCAGCGGAAATCCCGCATCCACCCATTGGGTCCCTGTACAGGATCTAACCCCTGATGCCCTTTGGGTGGCAGTTAAGAAGGGACAGCTAGTAGCACAGGTTTATTCCCTTAGTACTGAAAACCCACTGCCAGTTGGCACCCCTCTTAAGTTGCCAGACCCTTCACCAGCACAAAATAAACGCAAATCTGCTTCATATAAAGCTAACCCAGTGGAAGCTAGTCCAGGGGCGGCATCTAAAACTAATTTGGTACCACAAGACACTCAGAGAGGGAATCAGGTATGGAGTACCCTAAGTAGAGGTGGAGGTTCAAAGTCATCAACCCCCACCATCTAAGGGGATTGCAACTCAGACCTCATTCTCTGTAATGAAGGAGGTGAACATGGACTCAGATATTTCAGATGATGCCAAATGTAGGAGTCCATGGAGCGTCCTCAGGATATTCCCATGCAGAGCAGCGGGGGTAGTATCCTGGGATGCCTTACAGGCTCCTCAGGACCTTCAGCTCAGAATAACCCCCTCCTCCATGTCAATTGGCTTGGATTGCCGCTAAAAGTTAGGCTCAAGGAATTAAAATGAGAAGCCTAACGGATGCAGGGTCAAGCTCTGGTAACCCCCAGGATATGGAGGGGGACAGCTATGTGTCCCCAAAGGGGCACCCTGACCTTGCAGTCCATTAACTTCTAATGGGCTTCAGGATTACAAGCGGAGAGCTCGCCTTCTCTGAAACTTCAGGTCAACTCACGTGGATATTGCAGCTGTTCAGGAGCCCCATGTCCCCCCCTCTGAAATAGAAGCATGGAATGACTAATTTGGAGGTAACTTTTGTTGGACAAAGTATGTAGGCCTTATTATCCTCAACCCCCGGGTGAAAACCCACCAATTTTTGAACTATCTTGATGATTGCCTTATCTTAGCTAAATTACCTACCCCTGATTTCTCCTTCTTTGTTGCAAGCATATATCTGCCAAATTCAGGCCTAGAGCAGGAGCTTCTTTTGGAGGAACTTGCTCTACTACAACTACCACGCAACACAGTACTTATGGGTAATAACAATACAATACTAAGTCATGTGCGGGACACATTTCCTCCTGCAACACATAACAGACAATGTACTGCTCAGCTTCAGGATTTCCTTAGGTCAAGTGCATTCACTGATGCTCTTCCCTAATCAGCATCTGGCCTTAGCTGTATGCCTCGGATCCAAGGTGCAGGTTGGGAACACATATAAGCTTCAATGATTGATATGGCCCTAGTGGCCACTTGCTAGTGAGTCGAGTTTCCTCTCCCATAACACGGGATAACATTATAAGTGACCACAGATCCCTCACAGTGATCTTGACAACCATCCTCAGATCATCAAGGAGGTTTTTGCCAAGGATTTCCCCAGGGCTCATGAACAACCAGTTTGCAAAGGAAAAGATAAATGCGGCCATTTGTGAGCCAAAAGCCTGGACTCTCCTCATTTACAAACTTTGCAAGAAAAATGGACATATAAAAAACAAGGATTTTAAAGGTAGCATACAACTGTGCTAAGGCTCGAATGATGGCAGCTCAGGCTAAAGGCAGACGTGCTTAAGCTAGAATACATCACCTTGAAAGGAATTGCCAACCGGCGCCTTCACCTCAATGGTTGGAGGCGTGGGAAGTGGCCCAAGGTATGTATCAGCGGGACTTACTGATAAAAGGAACGGGCAGTAATCTTCACATCATCACATTACTACACCCAGTGGGAACGCCTACCCGTTTCTTCTACCAGAAACCAAAAGCTCATTCTAAGAATTAGGAGATGACAACCCTTATGGTGGGGACCACCATCACCACAAACAAGGAGGAGATCACCAGTGAGATGCATCGTTACTATTCATCTCTCTCTCAAGGCTTCCTGGGTGAGCCCTGCAGAAGTTCAGGAATTCATTAAAAGGGCTCCGGAACAACTGGTTAATTTTTCAGCAGATACTGAACTTCTTGCACCAATCACGCAGAAAGAAGAAATGGAAATTCTACTCTACAGCTCACGCCTGAAGGCCCCAGGACCAGATGGTATCCCATTTGAGGTGTATCTAATGGATCCCGTCACAGTTACAAGGCTCTCCAGACCCCCTTCTCAACCCTCCTGGCAGAGGGGGAGTGCTTACTGACTAGAGAAGATCAATTATGAACCTTATCCATAAGAAAGCAAGCCGTGAGGACCTGGTAAAATGGCGCTCAGTATCACTATTGAACACATACCACAAGCTATTTACTAAATTTCTAGCAAACCGCATGACTAAGTGGGCAGCAACACGCCTCAACCCAGCTCAGCAAGGCTTTATCCCAGGGAGATCGCTTTTGAACAATTACAATGAGCTTCTGGCAACTCTATCACCTAACTCAACTCAAACACATGGTTTTGGGGCGCTTCTGGATATGGAAAAAGCATATGATCGGGTGAATTGGAAGTATCTTGAAGCCTCCCTAACCCGTCTCCACATCCTACCACAAGCCAGGACATGGTTATAAGCGCTTTACGCCCAGCTTTACACTAAGATATTGTCACCAACGGGATTTACAGAAGCGATAATGGTTGGAAAGGGTCTCTGTCAAGGGGATCCAATGAGCCCAATCTTGTTCAACATAGCTTTGGATCCTCTTCTAGTCTACTCCAGGAACGACAGTTGGGTATTTAGGTTCCTGGGAACCCCCACCAGCACCATAGCCTTTGATGATGACACAGCAATGGCAGTTGGATGGAAAAAGGACCTTGACCTGGCCAGGGAGGCCCTGGATCGCTACTCCAAGGCGTCCAATGCAAAGGTCAACACTTCTAAAATCAGTATAGTGCAAGTTGGTACCCCATCGTTTCCTCCGCCTTTTGGTCTGGACCTACCTGGGGCACCTTTAGGCACCTAGGTGTCCTCACCACACCACAAGGGGTTGCCTTCATGAATAATGTGGACTACTTGCTGGAGGCAATAAACTTACATGTAGTCAGCTAAAACTGCTGTCGTATCACACCCCAGGGACATGCCCTGATGGCGAATGTTTTTCTGCTATCAAAGGTATGGTTCCTCGCTCATGTCTGCCACTTTACGGACAGTTTCTACTTGAGGTTGCATGTAATACTCCGCTGCTGGATATGGGATCTAACCACCCATCCACAACTCTGACCACAATATCTCAGCCTCACAGTAAAGGGGGATTAGGTCTTTTAGATACTAGGTCTCATGCCACTTCAATACTGATGGGGTTCCTTAAGCCCATCATTTGATGGGATATGGGTCCAATGCCCCAGTGGGGTCCATCCTTGCGCCAGGGTTTAGCGGCCTCACTAGAGCTCCCACAGGCTTCTCCAACAGCTGTTGAGGAATGGCTAACAAACCACCCAGGCCAACGCCTCAAACCCTCATCAAGTTTTACTGGAACCAGGCTCTCCCTGCACTTAAGAGGGTAAAAAATGGGTGTAACACTCTATCCCTTATAAAAGAAAGGGCCCTGAGATCAGCCCTTGGCATCACACCTTGGTCCATAATGGGAGGATTATCATATACCGCCTCCACCCTTTATTCAGACCCCCAATGCAGCCTCGTCTCCTTGAACATTTACCCCCCGCTGTGGAATTTGATCTCAAGGCGCTCTGGAAGGAAGTTATCCATCCTGTTCTCTCAGCAAAAAAGTCAAACACACTGTGGCGTGTTCTATAATGCTCATTTAGGTTAGGGGATTGAACTGGTCCCACCTTCCAGAACAAGAGTTGCCCACGGTATGCAGAGCTGACAGACACCCACCTCCACCGCTTCTTTACTTGCCCCTTATAGCCCCTTTCTGAAGTAGGTCCGCAAAATTCTGCGAGCAGAACCCTGGGTAACGCACCATGTTCAGGATTTCATGTCCATGCTCTCACTTTCCTAATTGCTCCCAATCATTGAGGGTCCTGGAATTTGGTGTAGTGATACGGAATATTCATAATTCATATCTTTGCACCGCTTTTGACTCAACTCTGTGGACGCTGCCCATATGATCACCCACTTTCAGGATCATTTCGAGATGGCTCTGAGAGCATTTACCATGTCGCCATGGTCCAATAGATCAGTTCAAGCAGACACCTGGATTTAGCAAAGCTTTCCCCCACCCTTTCTCAAAACTCCACAAACCCCTTCCTTCGCCTTAAGCTCTTAGGAGCTCAGGCGTGATTTAATAAAGATCAGTGTATCCCCCCTGTAGGTTGGGACCACCTAGTGCTAAAAAAGAAAAGTCCACCATCACTTCAACCTTATACCTAAAACTGGGCTCCTTATTAGAGGGGTTAAATCCATAGTTGGCAAAGAATATAGAACACCAAAGTTAAAACATGCTGGTGTTGTTATAACTAAATTGGGCCATGGAAAGCCCAATCAGAATAATTCATTGCAGTGTTAAACTGCAAAAACTGTACAAGGCACTGGTTCACTCTTTCTGTTTGCCCATTTGAATGGGGGTGGTAGTAAGTAGAACGGCATGGACAAATCTGAAGAGGTCACACTACACTTATTAAAATATGGCTGTGAACTGGGGTCCACAGTCACTAATAAGCTCCTGGAGCACCTCGTGGAGGGAAAACAAATGAGAGACAAAGAGCATCGTCATCTGTATCGCCATTAATGTGGTGTTACATGGATTAAAATGGGCGAACTTAGTAAATTGGTCCATCACTATCATGATAGCATCATACCCCTCTTACAAGAGCAACTCCACAATAAAAAATAACAGGAAAGTCTAGGGTCCTGCTGCTTTTTGGATGGGATCAACCCCACAAGAGGCTGACGATTTGGTTTCATCTATTGCAAACCAAACACTCTTTTTGAATACCTTGTCACCTATGCAGCAAGGCCCTTCCAGTTATATGTCCGTCAGATCAGCTTTAAAGTCTTCTACTTTCCTGGGTGCCCTATTGTTAATCCATCATGGTGTCCCTTGATTACTTATAGACAAATAAGTCCCACAGGAACCCATAGAGGCCTTTGGAACCATATCATCTCATCCTTAACATGGTATCCCTTGATAATGTCCTCCTGATTCAAATTCATTTAGTTTAGTACCATAGTATATTTCACCAATAGTAACTGGAAAAGAACAACCTTTCTAAGCATACTATGCTCCTCCAGGTTCTCCAATGAAACAAGAACTGGCACATGTGCCGCGATAGAGGGGTTTTCAGATAACAATTTACCAGGAGGAATCACCAGACGGGTGTTGTGCAGCTCTAAATATTTGGGGTCAGGGATTTATGCAGGGTTTTGACTCAGAGCATCAGCCAATTCATTCTCCTTGCCCTTTGTAAGCTCATAGAACATCACAAATTTGGTAGGGTTATCATTCCACCTAGGTTTTCATATGAATCAGAGCATGAGGAGCTCTGTAGTATATATACCGCAATGATCCATATGCACGTGAAAAGGCTTGTGAGAACCATGTAGATAATATATTCAATAGGTCAGAGATTCCACTAGCAATAAGAGTTTTATGTCTTAAACAAAGTAATTCAACTTATTCAGGGACACTTTCCTATAAAATTACCCCACATGATGCTCTACTCCCTCTTTACCTACCTGCAAGAGCGCAGCAGCTATGGCAAATTTGGAAGCATATATGGCCACTATAAAATTTCTTTCAGATTCCACATGATGGATGTCAAAATTCTTGCTTTGTGAAAGCTCGTTGGTGCTATTGGAACAGGATTTGGCAATATTAAAAGTATGAGTATTAAAACTTGCAACTGCTGTTAAAAAAATAGGGAGTTTTTTGTAACACTCATATGAAACTAGAAAAATTTAAACTATAAAGATTAAGAGGTTCTTGACAATCTATTAGTTGCAGCGCAAGGGTAAAGAGAGAGCCTTTTTAAAATTTACTGCTCAGTAATTTAAATTAACTCGGGCTTATACTGAGGTAGGCATAATTCAATATTAACTTTGAGCCTATTTAGGAAATATGGGTTGTTAACCTATCAGAGCTTTTGAACTCATCTCGTTTCACTTAAACGGTGGATGGAGGGTCAATTGTAGGTAAGATGAACCCATGGGGTAATGATTGATATTAAACCAATCACCATGAGAGAAAATAGTTGCACTTTGTGGGACTCCTGCTAAGCCTATAGAAGGGGTGGTCACCGCTTAGGTGCTTGAGATGAACTATAAGTGGGCTGTGTTGAATCTCCAATGAACTCCACTGATTTCGCCACATAGTTGGTAGAATTCTCTTAACCGAAATCATGCTATTTGGCTGAGTATTATTGCAAAAATAATGCCCCAATTCAAAGGGTTCCACCAAGAATCGGACAGGGTCTTTTGGTCAAGTTTTTCCATAGTATGATATGAATCATTCTTACTACAATATTGGACTTGTTAATGTTTGACAATACCCACTTCAAGAGTGTTAGGGGAAGAGTAAGGACATAATAATTAGCCATGGACACGGTTAATGAAACTCTGGTAGCCAGGGATTTTAAAAAAGTACTCATCCCCTCGCTTATAAGTGATGACAAAAGGTCCTTCCCAGATAAACCCGAGCTTCTCACTTCTGGGAGTGATACAATTATGGTAGTATAACATCAAGTCTGACACTTGAAAGGTAGGTAGAGAAGGCTGGAGCTCATTAGCTGCTTGACCCTCTTTGGTGACTGCCTTTGCCAAGTTGATCATCGCTTCTGATTGCAACTGGATGATGTTCTGAGCTAATTTCTTCATAGCTTGCTCAGGATCATTCCTATCAGAGAAGATATCTTTTGGTATAACGCTGCCACCCCAGTTTCTCATCCATATAATAATTGGTGTGGTGACATTTTAAGGATACTGTGATAGCTGATATGGTAAGCCATGAGAGCACTAGGTAAGTAAAAATCTCAGTGAAGAGGGTTGGAAGTGGCCATTTTGCTTAAAATAGAGACTAGTGTCTCATTGGCTCTTTCCACAGTAACATTGGTTGAGGGTTATAAGAGCAGTGAAAAGCTGCTGTGTTCCTATGGAGTTAGAGAGGATCTTCACCACTCTGGAGGTAAAATTTTTCTCATTGTCACTAAAAAGAACCTAGGAACAAAGATGCGATAAAATATATTGATGAATATATGTGTCCGTGGCTTTGACAGTTTGAGCAGGAAGAGCTACAGCCTCAACCCATTTTCTAAAATGATCAATACTGACAGGATATAACAATAGCCACCAGTGTTCTGAGGTAGAGGGCCTACAAAATTTAGACTTATGGTGTGAAAGGGCTGTTGAGGCGTTGTGGGTTGATACTGATATCTAATCATGTAGCTGGATTGCTTCTTGCAGGTCAGACATGAATTGAGGACCAGTTATTTTCTCCATGATGCCCTCTCATTAGTATCTCACTAGAACCCATTTATAGGTTTTTTGTACTCTGCTATGCTTTAAAAGGTATGGGACTTCAAAATCCCGGGTACTACTCTATTGTCTGAGATAAGCCACCCATTTCACCCCTATTTTCTGATATAATTTCCCGTTCTCCACCTTTGTGTTGCAGGAGTGTCACGCTAACACCTTTTGTACTGTTTTATCTTCATCAGATCACGCGTCAGGAGGCATTAGGAGGTCATGCAACCTCTTGGCTTTGCTATTGTCAAGGTGAACGACAGGAAGCTGCATCAACCAATCAACTTTCATATGGCGTGTCCCTGCTTGATGCTTGATGGTCATATCATAATGCTGGAGCTTAAGAGCCCAGAAAGCCAACCTCCTCGTGAGATCTTTCATATTTTGTAACCACTTTAATGAGGCGTGGCTGGTAACCACTTTAAATGAAGTCACATATAGAAAGGTGGTAGTATTTAACAGCAAGAAGGACAGCCAGGCACTCCTTCTCAGTGATGTTGTAGTTGCGCTCAGCCATTGAAAGCATTTTACTAAGGTAAGACATAGGATGATTGACCCCATTTTAATATAACTGAGTAAGGTAGCTCCAACGGCGTAGTCAGAGGCTCAGTGAACAACATGAAGGGCTTACCATATTCAGGGTAGCAAAGTATTGGCTTTTTTTGCATTAGCTCCTTCAGGGTCTCAGAAGCGGCCTTTTTTTCAGCACCCCAATAGAAGAGGGTGTTCTTAGCCAGGATGTGGAGAAGGGGCTCGATGAGATGGGTGAATTTTAGGATAAATTGATGGTAATACCTAATCATGTCCAAGAAAACTTGTATGTCACAAAGGGTTTTAGGTGTTAACATCTTGGATATTGCTTCAACCTTATCCTGTAGAGGCTGTATCCTATCTTGAGAGATGGCGTGCCTGAGAAATCCAGCTTTTTCTGTAAAAAGTACATTTAGAGGGTTTTAGCTTGATGTTAAATGCCTGTAAGCGTTGAAACACCTCCTTTAGGTGCGTTAGATGCTCGAAGAATGTCTTAGAGAAGACTGTGATGTCATTGAGGCAGACAATCACACAGCTCATCTTAAGATCCTGGAGAATATGATTCATCTCTCGCTGAAAAGAAGTAGGTGCATTACACAACCCCTGAGGTAACTGAGTGTGTTGGAACAAACCCTCACTGCAGATAAGGGCACACTTCTCCTTATCCTGTGGAGAAAGGCTCATCTGCCCATACCCGCCAGCTAAGTCCATGGCAGAGAAGAATTTATACCCAGAGAGTTGGGCCAATGCGTCATCAATGCGGGGGATAGGGTAACTATCCTTCTTGGTGAGGTTGTTCAGCTTAAAGTAGTCCATCACTACAAAATGACCTCCATTTTTCTTCTTTATCAATAGGAGTGGGGACTGTCAGACATTTGCCTCCCAAGCCTCTTCAGAAGAATGTTGTGGTTCAAAATCTGCCTAGACGGGGGAATGTTGGCCATTTACAAGTTGGCGATAAGCCAAAAAGTAAATTATAAATTGTTAATAATGGTTTCGAGGAAATTGGCCAAAAGACCCTGGCAAATTCTTGGTGGAACCCTGTTAATTGGGGTAACACCATTTTGACACCTGCACGGGCACCAAAAGTAAAATTAAACGGTCATATTACTCCAACCACACAATGAACTATGGGCAACCAGCGGAAGGTACTCCCCCAACCATCACCAAGTCCCTCAAAGCACCTACATGGGGACCCCCTCCTTTTATAGGCGTGGCGGATGTCCCCCATGGTGAAAAAACTTTCTTGAGCAGTGATTTGTTGAAGTACATTAAAACCTTACTTCATGGGTACATTCTGCCCCAAAACCCCACTTACCCTTTTCTTAAAAAGTAACTCACATTTTCCTCGAGATGATATGAGAGTTTAGAATATTTTCTAATTCAGAAAGCATCAAAGCTATTCTGAAACTATCCATAAAAGTCCCCCAATCTTCAGAAATCAGATTAAATTTGAATTTGGCAGATATCGAGGGGATTGCTTTTCATTCTACCCCATTATTAATAAAAATCATAAAAAATCCAAGTTTTTTTATTAGTAAAGTTTTATTAAAGCTATTAAAACTTTTGTGGGGTCCAGCGGTGTTAGCACCAGCGAGCACCTAAAAAGCTGGATAACAAAATTGGTGCTCACTACATGGGACCCCTGTACTCAAAAAATAGTTGCTCTTAAAAAGCAATTAACTAGAGTTTCATCCCGCCTTAAGGTGCTTGAGCAGCGCCAAGTTATACAAAACCCCCAATTTGATACAAATTTACACCTGGTGAGGACACTATTGCTTCCTTCCTCTATGTTTATGAATCTGCGATGGAAAGAGCAACTGAACAACAAAAAATCCAGTATATTTTTCCCTGCTTAAACCGTTTAGCTCAAAAAATCATGGTCTCTTCCATGGTACACCTCAGCACTTGGGCGGAGCTTAAGCAAGCGCTTATTGATGAGTTTGGCTCCCAACAGAGTTTAAAACGGCAGAAACATGCCTTTATGTGCCTTAGTTTGCAAAAGGGAGAATCTATTACCTCTTATGTTGAGTGCTTATATCTAAAAGCTCAACCTCTGTTACTTGCCAAAATGCTCTCTCTTAATGAAGCAATTGTAGCTATCTGGCTGGCTTAGCATCTCATCCTCCTTTGGTGATGCATCTCACTTCTGTAAAGCGAACTTTCATGAACTAAACGAGATGTCAAGGAGGCCTTATTAGCGGTTGCTGATATCTATGAACTTGACCCTTACCCAAGGATGTTTGATTCACGCAGTTACGCCAACAAAGTTAGTTTCTACTACTGCTGTTACCCTTTGGAAACCTGCTCTTACGAAGTTGCCAGCAAAAACGCTTACTCCTTCCTATAACAATAAGCAGACGGTACTGGCTGTGACAGGGGAAGTTCATCCCTGCATATTCAGATTAAAATATTTAGTCGGTGACGGTCATTTTTTTACCTTGTCTAACTTCTTCTTCAGAGCGGCCTCCCCCAAGTGGCTTCAAAGACTGCTCTTCCACATAGACCCTTTCTTGGGTCCCAATCACTACCACTAACCATTGATTAAATGACCAGGTCACAAAGGATAAACTGCCTGTTTCACAAAAGCAACCAGCTACTGAAGAACCCAATGCTTTTGAAGATAAAGTATCTACCTCTCCAGTGCTATCTCCCCCAGCTTCTCATTCTGATAATCATAGTCTGAAGCCTATCTCTTTAAGGCAGCACCAACCCCTTGTTTTGAAAGTCGAAACTCAAGCGGTGGAAATTCCAATGCCTCCCCCAGAAGTTAATAAGGTGGAGGAACAACCCCTTGACTTATCCTCCCATAAAGGTAGTCCTGATCCTACCCCATCTCCTACGGGCTCCCAAACCTGCTTTGCTAACCCCTCTGACGACGAGTCTGAGGAGGGTAATGAAGATGTTGGTCATTACATTTTAGGAGCCCCAGGTGAAGTGGAGATACCTGATCGCTTGAATCTGGAGAGAGTAAATTGGGCTAAGATCCCTTGTCACACTTATCTTCAGCATGTGATAAGGGGTTTTAATATTGATTACACTGCTAGTGATGTGGACCAGTTCATTGCTACTTTTTTTGATCTACCAAGAGTGTGCTTACCTTGCAGGCTATCCAGGAGAAATACCCTGAAACTGCAAAACGCCTTACCTCCACTTTTCATGTAAAATAAGTCCTCTCTCTTCCCCCTCCTTGGGTGGTACTTTAGCTAAAGTGGAGGTAATTGTTAATGGAGTGCTGGTTAAGGCTATCCTTGACACGGGTCCCTGGTGAATGTTGTGTCAACCAAGCTAATGAAGAAAATTAAGCTGGCCCCTGACCTTGACTACACTCAAGAGTTTGGAATGGCTGGGCCAAACAACAACAGCGCCAAAGGAGCCTACTCTTCTCTATCCATACGGTTTGGGAAGCTTCTCTTGTCAGCTCCAGCTGATGATTTGACTAATATTACCAACGACTTACACATAGGAACTCAATTCATGCTTGAATTTAAAGGTATTATTAATTTGAAGAAGGGCTACTTCTCCCTGCTTAACTATGAGGCTCATCTGATTCTTTCCAATGATGAGCTCAATAAAAAGGATTATGTTTTCACAGTTGAGTATCCCTCCTCCGCTTTATCCCTGCATTGCACCACGGTAGGAAGGCATAACAAACTGTAGCCTCCCTCAATAGACGCATTGGAGGCTTCCTTTCTATGCTTCTGATGAGGTGGTCATTAAGGCTGAGGAACAAAGGGTAGTTGACACAAAAATTACCATGCAAATCTCTCACAACTGCCCACTGCACCTCATAAGCATAGATGGAGTTAGTCCTTTTGAGCCAAGAGTTTTTCCAGGCGTGTTAGACCCCTTTTATCATCTTCCTATTGACCTATTGCTGGAAAATATCACCAATAAAGATATGGTGGTAAAAAAGCATCAGGATATTGGAAGAGGTATGTTGTTACACGTCGAGGACATCCAGCAAGTCCACTGTATTGAGTCTATGGCAGATATGGGCTTACCTATTGACAACTCCATATGTACCCTAACTTCTGTCCAAATCTCCTATGAACTAACCCCAGCTGAGTTGGAAAAGGTCCACTCCTTACTTGAGGCCTACAGCGACATTTTCTCTAAATGTGACAATTACTATGGGCATATGAAGGGGTGGATGCATACAATTGACGTTGGTGATGGTAAACCTGTTTGCTCCAAGCCCTACCGCAAATCAAAAGTTGAGGAGCTACAGATGTGGACGGAACTCAAACAGCTGCTGTTTGCCGGATTGCTGGTGCCTTCACAAATCCCTTGGTCCACCCCTTTTATTAATAAAGAAGAAAATTGGAGGTCATAAGGTAGTGATGGATTAACACAAAAATAAACAACCTCACCAAGAAGGATAGTTACCCTATCCCTCGCATTGATGATGCTCTGGCCCAACTTTCTGGGTCTAAATAATGTTCCGCCATGGACCTGATAGCGGTTATTGGCAAATGGACCTTTCTCCACAAGACTAGGAGAAATGTGCTCTTATATGAAGTGAGGGTCTCCTACAACCTACCCAACTCCCACAAGGGCTGTGTAACACATCTGCTACTTTCCAGCGAGCAATAGATCATATCATACAAGATCTAAAATTAAGCTGTGTCATTGTTTATCTCAATGACATCACAGTATTCTCTTGAGACTTTCAATGAACATCTTTCACATCTAAAGGTGGTGTTTCAATGTTTACGCGCTTCTAGTATCAAAAATTAAGCCCTCCAAATGCACATTTTTCCAGAGGAAGCTGTATTTCCTTGGACACTCTATCTCTCAAGCTGGGATACAACTGATTCAAGATAAGATTGAAGCAATATCCAAGATTCCTGCGCCCAAAACCCTTTATGACACCAGGTATCCTTGAGTATGATGGGGTATTACCATCAATTTATACCAAAATTCGCACAGCTCAGTGAGCCCCTAGTACGGCTCTTAACTAAGAACACCCCTTTCCATTGGGGTGCTGAACAAAAAATCGCCTTTGAGACTCTAAGGCACTGTTACAAAAACGACCAATACTCCGCAACCCTGACTACAGCAAACCCTTCATGTTGTTTAAAGATGCCTCTGACTACGCTGTTGGGGCAATATTAGCTCAGTTGGATGTGCATGGAGTCGATCATCCTGTGTCTTACTTTAGCAATTTTCTTTCAATAGCTGAGCGTAATTATAGCGTCACAGAAAAGAAGTTCTTGGTTGTCCTGCTTGCTGTCAAACACTACCGCCCATTCCTATATGGGACTCCCTTCAAAACAATTACAGACCATGCTTTATTGAAGTGGTTGCAAAATCATGAAAGAACCCAAGGGGCAGTTGGCTCGCTGGGCTCTTAAGCTCCAGCATTATGATATGACCATTGAGCACCAAGCTAGGACACGCCATATGAACGTTGATGGGTTGACATGGCTGCCTGTCCTTCACCTTGACAAGAGTGAAGCTGAGCGGTTGCATGACCTCCTAATGACTCCTGACGCATGGGCTGATAAAGATGAACCAGTACATAAGATGCTCGCTCAGCACTTCTGAAATATGAAGGTGGAAAATGGCAAATTATATAAGAAAGTAGGAGTAAATTGGTTGCCTTACCTCTGACCATCCAAGCGAGTGCCTGTATTTTAGAGTCTCACACTCTCATAAGGCTGGTGGAGTGCGCAAAACCTATGAGTGGATAAAAGAGCAGTACTATTGGGAGGGCATTATGGAAATCATAACTGAAGTTTTGGACGCATGCTTAACCTGTAAAAAATAAACCAGCTTCAAGACCCAGTATCAGTATCAACCTACGACTCCCCACCAACCCTTCCACACCATAAGTCTGGATGTGGTAGGTCCTCTTCATCAAACTACAGGCGGAAACCGCTATATTTTGGTTGGTATTGATCATTTCACCAAGTGGGTTGAAGCTGTTGCTCTTCACGCTCAGACTGCTAAAGCCACGGCCACGTTTTTACACCAGTACATCTTCACACGGCATGGATGCCCCCAGGTCCTACTATCTGACAATAGGAGAAACTTTACTTCCCAAGTGGTAAATTTCCTCGCCACTTCTATGGGAGCTCAACAACTCTTCTTAGCCCCTATAACCCATCCACAAATGGTGCGGTAGAAAGAGTTAATGGGACTCTGGTCTCAATATTATGCAAAATGGCCACTTCTGACCCTCTCCATTGGGATCTATGTTTACCCAGTGCACTTACGGCCTACCATATTAACTATCATCGCATACTCAAAATGTCCCCCTTCCAGGTGTTATATGGGTGTGAACCAGGGGTGCCAACCCTACTAGCTAAGGATATTTACTCTGATTGGACTGATCATGAACAAGCCATGAAAAAGTTGGCTCAACAAATCATACAATTACAAGCAGAGGTCATGACTAACTTATCTAAGACTGTTACCAAAGAAGGCCAAGCTGATAATGAGCTCATGGCCCCTTTCCCCTCATTCCAAGTATCTGACTTGGTACTTTATTACCATAACCAAATCACACCAAGAAGTGTAAGCTTGGTTCTGTCTGAAAAGGGCCTTTCTCAGTCACATACAGATGAGGGGATGAGTATTCTATTAAATCTCTCCTCAGGACTCACCATCAACCGCGTTTATGGCCATTTCTTTGGCCATACTCACCCCCCAACATCCTTGAGGGGGTTAATGTCAGACATTTGCCTCCCAGGCCTCTTCATAAGAATGTTGTGGGTCAAAATCCGCCTAGACGGGGTAATTTTGGCCATTTACAAGTTGGCGATGAGCCAAAAAGTAAATTATAAATTGTTAATAATGATTTTGAGTAAATTGGCCAAAAGACCCTGGCCAATTTTTGGTGGAACCCTGTTAATTGGGGTAACACCATTTTGACACCTGCATGGGCACCAAAAGTAAAACTAAACGGTCATATTACTCTAACCACACAATGAACTATGGGCAACCAGCGGAAGGTACTCCCCCAACCATCACCAAGTCCCTCAAAGCACCTACATGGGGACCCCCTCTTTTTTTATAAACTTGGCGGAGGTCCCCCAAGGTGAAAAAACTTTCTTGAGCAGTGATTTGTTGAAGTACATTAAAACCTTACTTCATGGGTACATTCTGCCCCAAAACCCCACTTACCCTTTTCTTAAAAAGTAACTCACATTTTCCTCGAGATGATATGAGAGTTTAGGATATTTTCTAATTCAGAAATCATCAAAGCTATTCTGAAACTATCCTCAAATTCCCCCAATTCTCAGAAATCAGTTTAAATACAAATTGGGTGGATATCAAGGAAATTGCTTTTCATTTTATACCATCTTATTAATAAAAAATTATAAATAATCCAAGTTTTTATAAGTAAAATTTTCTTTTAGTTATTAAGACTTTTGTGGGATCCAGTGGCATTAGCACCAGCGAGAACTTAAAAAGCTGGATTCCTACAGGGACGACAAAAGGCTTTGGGAAGGCACCAACAACCCAGCATCCAGCAGCTTTCTGAGCTCCATCCACATCTGTAGCTCCTCAACTTTTAATTCGAAGTAGGTCTTGGAGCAGATAGTCCAAGGATAACCAACATCAATGGTATTAGCCCAACCCTTCATGTGTCCATAGTCAGTGTTTGATATAGGAAAATGCTGATGTAGGCATCAAGCAGGGTGTGGACTTTTTTTAGCTCAGCTGGAGTTAGTTCATCAGAGTATGAATATAAGTTAGGGTATATATTGACTGGTCGCTGGGTAAACACATATCAGCCATAGATCCAATACAGTGAACTTGCTTTACATCCTCAAGGGGAATCAGTATGCCTCTTATGATCTCATGATGTTTTTTACCCATATCCTTCTTGGTGAGATTCCCTAACATAAGGTTGAAGGGTCATTGATAGGCAGGGTCTAACACACATGGAAAAGCTCTGAACTATAAAGGGCAAGCTCCATAATTTCTGATTAGGTGCAGAAGAAAGTTGTGTGGGATTTGTAAGGTAATATTTGTGTCAATTACCCTTTGTTCACCAACCTTGATAAACACTTCATCAGAAGCATAGAAAGGGACAGCTTCTAGGGCTTCCACTGGTTGAAAAACAGTTTGGTATGTCGTCCTGCTGTGGTATAATGTAGGGATAAAGCGGAAGAGGAATAATCAACTGTGCAAACATTGTTTTTCATAGAGCACCTCATTGGTCAAAATCAGGGAACCTCATAGCTAAGCATGGAGAGATAGCCCTGCTTTATTTAGGAATCCCTTCATACTCGAGCATAAACTGGGTACCAATGAGTAATCATAGGTATCGTTAGCTAGGGTCATCGCTGGAGCTTACAAGATGAGCTTCCCAAAACGGAATGGCAGAGAAGAGTATACCCCAATGGCTCAGGTGTTATATGGGCCTGCAGCCCCAAACTCTTGAGTGTAGTTGAGGTTTGGGGCTAGTTTTTTGATAATTTTTGATGACACAACGTTACTGGGGACCCATTGTCAAAGATAGCCCTAACCCACAATCCATTTGCTATGACTTCCACTTTGGGTAAAGTTACGCCCAAGTTGGGGGGAAGAGCGAGAACCTACTTTAGTTGGAGAGTAAAGGCAAGTCATTTGGCAGTCTCAGGGGATTTCTCCTGAAAAGACTGCAAGGTATGAACACATTGGTTTAGGCAGATAAAGGTGGCAATAAACTGGTCAGCGTCACTGAAAGTGTCTATGACCTCAAAACCCATCTACACTTGGCGGAGATAAGTTTGGCGTGAGATCCTATCCCAATTCAATCTATCAAGGTTCAACCTGTCAGATATCTCCACTTCATATGGGCCTAAGACATAGTGACCCCTATCTTTACCACCCCATTCAGATTCGTCATCAGAGGGGAATTGAGGAAATAGCGTCGTGGAGAGGGAAGCTTTTTCTACGCCATCTTTAGGTCGTTCAGTGCCTGTGTGTATTTGCGAAACAGGCAGCTTAGCTTTTGTGATTGGCTCACTTAACCCATTGTTAATGGGGGCAATTAGAACATGCGAAAAAGGTTTAGGCTTAGGAGCAGGCTTTGGACCACTTGAGAAGGCTGCTATTGAAAAAAAGATGGGCAAGGCAAAGGAACTACTGCTTTCACCATTTGAGATTTTTAAACAGAAAACAAAAGAGATCACCACCCTTTAACACTCATTACCAATTTATTATCGTTTTGTGAAGAATAAGCAGTTTGTGATGGAAAGTCCATAGGTGCTGGTTTTTAGAGTGAAGCAGCCAAAGTAGAGGCTAAAATAGTTGGCGTAGATGCTTGGCCAGAGACCTTTGCATAGGGTCAAGTTCATAAAGATCAGCCGCCTTTAGCAATGCTTCCTTGATATCTTGTACATTTTTAAATGAGCACTTTAAAGAAGAGAGGTGCATTGCAAAGGAGGGATGGGACCCCAAGCCAGACAATATAGCTGCAACAGCACCATCTAGGGGTATCATTTTTGCAATCAAAAAGGGTTGAGATTTAATGTAAAAGCGTTTAGCAAAAGAAGCGATGGATTCGCCCTGTTGCAGGCTAAGGCACATAAAGACCTGTTTTTGCCTGTTTAAACTTTGTAGAGAGCCGAATTCCTCTTTGAGCGCTTGCTTCACTTCCGCCTAGGTGCTGAGGGTGGCCATGTGCGAAACCATTATCTCTTGAGCGCCACAACTCAAGAAAGGAAGGAGAAACCTTATTTTAAGGTGGTCCGTTGCCCCTTCCATAAAAACTTCATACATAAAGAGGAAAGGTGCAATACTTACCTCACCTGGAGTAAACTTGTCCCTAAAAGGGGGTTTATAAATACCAGGAGTGGACCCATTAGGGCCTTGCAATGAGTGCTGCACAAGCCTTTTGAGGCGAGACAAGGCACTAGCAAGCTGGAGTTTAAGAGCGGCTAGCTGGAGGTTTAAATCTGTGGAAAGATTGTGAATTTAACTGACTCTACCAGCCTCCATTGTTTTTGTTGTTTTTGTAATGTATAGGCTCCCCTCTAGTGAGCAACACTGTCAAAATCCTGTCTTTGTTTAAGGATCTCTGGTGCTATTGGCACAAAATTTGACAATATTAAAAGCAGGAGTAGTGAAACTCGCAACTGATGTTAAATAAAATAGGGGAGTTTTTATTACCATCTATATAAAACTAGGAAAGTTTAACCTACGAAAAATAAGAGGTTTTTGATAGTTTATTAGTGGCAGCGCAAGAGAAAAAGAAAGAAACCTGTTACAATATACTGCTTAGTAATTTAAATTAAGTCAGGCTTGTACTGAGGTAGGCATAAATCAATATTATATTTAAGCCTAGTTAAGAAATATGAGATGTAAACCTATCAGAGCTTTTGAACTCATCTCGCTTTACTAAAATGGTGTATGGAGGATCAATTGTAAGAAAATTTAAATCCATGGGATAATGAAATGATATATTTTAACCAATCACTGTGAGAGAAAGTAGTTGCACCTTAAGGGACCCCTGCCAAGCCTATAAAATGGGGTAGTACCTGCTTAGGTGCTTGAGATGAACTAAAAGTGGGCTGGGAGGAACCTCCAATGAAGTCCCCTGATTTCGCCACATAGTCAGTGAAATTCACTTACCCAAACTTGTGCTATTTGGCCGAGTATTATTTGTAAATATAATGTCACAATTCAAAGGGTTCCTCTGAGAATCAGCCAGGGTCTTTTAGTCAATTTCGTCTTTAGTATGAGCCTAATCGCTATTACTACAATATTGGACTTGTAATTGTCTGTCAATGGATAACTAAACTGGATAGCAGTTTACACTTCAATGTTTGAAAGGCAATCTCCTGTGCATAATAACACTTAGAAATTTTGCCCCACTAGATTTATATAAAGGCCTCACCACCTCAGAAAGATTTGGCATAACTTTTTTAAGGGAGTTGCAAGCCCTTAAAAAGCTCTTCAACTCCTTAACAAAGGTTAAGTGTCCATTTTTAAATTGCCTTCTCTTTGTCTGGAGTGATTATGTGGTTTTAATGAAAACGACTTTTCCCTGGAAGGTGGCCTGGGACTTGAAAATAATCGCACTTAATTATATTCAGGGCAAGATTTGCTGCCCACAAATGTTCAACCACTTTCCGCAGGTGGATTGTATGAGATGCTTGATCAAGAGAAAAGACCAGAATGTCATCCATGCAGGCTACCGCGCATAAACCCAACAACTCTTCAAGGCCATATCAATACAACATTAAAAAATGGCAGATGCATCTTTGAGCCCAATAGGAATGACCCAGAATATGAAAATCTCCTTCCTGGTGTGGAATACAGTGAGCTATACTGCCCCTTTTTGATGCAAAATGGTTGAACACATTCAACCAATTCAATTTGTAGAAACCTTGGTCTTCACCACATAGCAAACAATTTGTTTTTCACTAGAATTAGTTCAGATCAATTATGTTAAGATTATTCAAGTTACCATAATCTATGCAGGAGCATAGAGTCCCATCTGCTTTCTCCATTAAGAGAAGTGTTGAGAAAATCTGAGAATTATTTCAGAATTTGGCCCCTTAGCTAATTGCTCTATGGCCCGCAGATCAAAATCTGCCTTTGCCCACAAAGTAAAAGGGTAGATGGGAGAGAAGTTTCGCATCAGGCCTACTGTGAGCTTAAAAACACAGTCACACTCAGAGTGATCTGGTAGAACATTGGCAGAAGCCGCATCAAAAGAAGATTCCATAAAATCAAGAAGGTGGGGGCACTTCAGCAGTCTGATTTAGCAGAGGTTCAATGGTGAGCTTTTGTACAATTAGCCACCAGGGAAATTGTCTTTGTCTACTGCTGACATGAGATAGAAACTCCTGTCCACCCTTAAGAGATAACGTCAAGGTGTTATCTTTCAAATTAGTTCTGATTAAAACTTTTGCCACCACTCCCAAGGTAATTGGGTACAGAAGTTTTTTGACTAATAAAAAACTGCCAGCAAAAATGGTAGCTACCACTTGATAAGCAACCAAACCTAGAAAATTCAGTGTGAGAATAACTTGGGAGACACCAGCCCTAACTATAACACCAGATAAGTAGATTAATTCAAGTTATTCAGTTAGGTCCAAGTTAATGAAAGCTCAGAGGCTCCAGTATCCGCCAAAATAGTTGTTCTGAATATTCTGAATGGGAGGATAGGGTAGCAGAAATCAGGAATTACCCAGAATTTTTTATTGATAACAGATAACACAAAAGGCTCACCAGAGGGTTCCTCCTTATATTTAATCGCACCACAAGGATGGGGTTTCCCATCAAAGAAAAGCGAAGGGTAGTTTGCAACATTTACCACTGAGTTTACTTATCCTACAGTACCTTCAGCAGCATAATAACCAAGATTTTGAAGCAATAACTCCTGTTTTCTCTCTTCTGTTCTCTGAATAAACTTGAGGGATAAGCGCGGGCTCTCAGGAACAATGTGATATACAGGAATCTTTGCAATATTAGACCCAAAAGAGCTTCCATTCAACTCGCTTTCATTAAATAAATTTTATTAAAAATGGTACCTTTGGGCGTCTGAGTCACACCCCCCAATTTGGTAGTAGCTTAGACTTTGCTATCAATTATCATCATGAAGATACCCCCTTCCAATGAGGGTTCACTAGGCTCCACAGGAAGGCGTTCCGTTGGAGCAATAACCACAAGAGTTTATAAATTCTACCGTGGGGATGAACTCATGCACACCCTCAATTTCAACAAAGATGAGGGAGTAGCAAAGGGGGACACTTCCCATCCAAAGTAAAAACAGTATTTATGAAAGCTAAATTTATAGGATCTCATTAAGCGAAACATCTTTGAGCAATTCATTACATCCTTTAGTAGTAAATCAGTGCTAGACCATTACCAACCCTAACATTTACACATAATTGAAGACTTAAAAATGTAAGCTCTGTTTCCAAAGCAGCGCTTGAGTGTCAGGGGCGATATTTATAGGAATCTACACAGGTGAAACCAAAGCAAAAAATTACTTGTAATTTTAATTAATATATCAATGCTAGACTCTTCAGGCCTCTGAAATCCTACAAAAGCAAAGGTATGGAAGAAAAGAAGCCTTAATTTCCAAAAGTTTGAATGAGTTTTTCAAGCTGGTATTCATAAGGGTTGGTGCATTGGAACATTAAAGGCCAAATAAACTGCCCTTTCTCTAGTTAGGGTAGGGGGTCACCACAAAAGAGCCTTAATCATATGATTGAAAATTTCAGGGGGATTCCACCATACCAGAGCGTTCTTTTCAGAAGGATTCAAAGTGGAATGGAGAAATGACGTTTTAAACTATTTCAGACAGTAGTAAATCTGGCCCAAATGCAAAATTCATTTATTTACTTCCACAAGGGGAGAATTCTTGGTGGAGAGTGAAGAACTTTGAAGAGGTTTAGTAGGAAGCATCATCAGGACGACGTGCATACAAAAAATGGTCCAAACCTTTCACCAACTTCAAAAATGACTTTGCTAAGGACACAGTAAATCACACTATGCTGCACAAGGGTGTTGAACAAATTTAAGTCCAATCTTTTATTAAGAGTGATTTAGGGTTTGACTTAATGAAATCGGTCAAAATACCCTGGCTGATTCTCAGTGGAACCCTCTAAATTGGGAAATACTTTAATAACAATCAAACTCGGCCAAAAAGCTTGAGTTTGGGTAGTGGGGATATTCCACATCATCAGCAGAACCAAGGGAGCCATTTGGAGGTCCCTCCCTTTTGTATAACAACTCCTAGTCCAGCAACACAGCAAATGCTGTCCCCTTTTATAGGGTTGGAAGGGGTCTAACAAGACGAAAATATAATTCCACTTTCTGATTGGACTAGTTATAAAGTACCTTCCTCATGGGTACAGTTTCCCAGTTGTCACTTCCCCATCTGCCCTCACATTGAAGAGAGGTGAGTCTTGACCGATCTGATAGGTCAAATCCCATTATTTCCAAAAATCAGACGTTATTAAGCCACCTAAACTTTGAGCCTTGATGTTAAAATATTAGGTGGCTTAATAATAGAGCTCTTCCTTACCTCACAGACTTAATAAAACTATAAAAAATACAACTTTCTAGTTTTAGTGGTTATTAGTTTTTATTATTAATAGTTAATCCCCCATTTGTTGGAGCTTAGGCCTAATTAGCACTAGCGAGCAAAAGAAAATCCTAAAATCCAACACAGGAGACAAGCAACATAGTAAATCAACCCCACAAAAGGTCAAAAAATTTTCTTAATTTGAAGGATAGAGTCTTGAGAAGACATTGAAGCTAGAGCCTGCTGAATATCAGAATATACTTATAAGGTAAGTCACAAGATGCTGGCAGGATCCTGAATAGTCTGAAGCCACCAGGTACAATTAGGAAGGATAGGGACCTACCAATCGACTATAGCAAGAATAACGCCAAGCTGTAAAAACAATAAATCATATGGAAACGCTGTGGTAAGAATAATAGTGACCAAGAAAAATGCCCAGCTTACCCAGTTGACACTCAGAGAGACCTAGTCAGAAAATTATAATGCACATATAATAAAAGGTTTGGGCAACTAATGTCAATAAAGTGTCTTTAACTTTTATTCCCTGAGAGGTGATGGGGAATACCCCACACACAACCAGGAAACAGCCTGCTAACAACAAGTGGAACAAGGCACCGTGGAGGAGGCTAGTACCCAAAGACTCCAGGGTGGGGTTATACAGAACTAAATAACTTACAAAATAAATCATGAATCAAACAACCTGGTTGGGCCCCAAGGTGGTGCCCTTCACTATGTGGAAATCCATGTTTAGGCTCTTCCAGCCTTCAATATACAGGAGTCTGTTCCATCTAAAGTGTAAAAGAATCAGAAAATAACTGTAAAAAACTAATGAACTAGATTATTTGAGACTTCCATCAGAAGGTAAGAAAAAAGGTTAAACAGCATACTCATACAAGAATAAAACAAATGCGGTGTTTATTTTAATGAAGTCGACCAACAAAGAAGGTTGGTCACAAAAAATTACTAACAAACAATTGGGGGGGTCATCATCCTTTGGGAGAGGCACTTCCACAGTTGAATCAAAAAACACAGCTCCTAACCATTGTCATAATATAGCTTGAATAAGCCACACTTGAGTGATTGAGATGAGTTATATTTTCTCAATTTAGTATAATATAATTTTTATTGGGTCTCAAAGCCCCGTTCTAAAGCCAAACGCTAATTACCATCATAATCTTCCAAATCGCTGGTGTGTTTTAAAGCCACAGATTTAACTCTTATACAACTAACACGTTCATCCCGGAATTAACTTAAGCATATCTTGCCTTTACTCATCGTTTTTTCAGTGTGTGCTTTGGGCTAGGCAGGCCTGCAAATTTTGTCCTCTTGGCCTCATCACGCCCAGCCTAATCTTTAGTCACCTCAATGATACCATTTAACCATAACATATCCAATGCATCCTAAGAGACTAAAGTCTTAGGATACCTCTAAAATCACCTTACAAACCTTCAATCAGGAACAATCTCATGTTCATTACAAAAACCCTAGTACATCATCCAGAATCAATTGGATGGAACCTACTCGACTTAAATCAATCCCTTTAGTTACAAGCTACAGAAGTTCCTACCCTTGAAAAATCTTTAGTTCATCTCAATTGGATGCTAGCAAGTTAGTTACTCAGGTCAGATCTCTATCTCCTTCA
>JAKSZP010013404.1:0-119620 GCA_022478985.1 Massospora cicadina
CTTCTCTGAAAGGACATCTTGGAGTCAAATGAAAATACCAATCGACTACTTGATGCCTTCACTGAATAGCTCTGATGATAAACTAGCGAAGCTCATGGTGAAATGGCAGCTCTGCTTCCATTAGACATCAAAAGGATGAAGAACATATCTCCATCCTCAAAGCCCAGCTAGAGCAATAACCTATTAAGAATTGATGGGCTGGATGCCCATCAAACCTCAGATATTTCATCAGTGTCACAAAATATCATTTCTCAAGTAGCTAGGTCAAACATGATATAGTAAAGTGTACAACTCAGGCGTCTACTCTTTCCATTACTGAGTGACTCAACAAGTTGGAAAGAGACTTGAGAGGTACATCCCCAGCTGAGAGGACATTAATAAAGTCTATCATCACTCAGCAAAGCTGAGAAATGCTATACTACTCCTAATGAAGAGTTAAAAACCAAGACTGACAAGACTACTCAGAGCAACAAATGCAAAAAGATGCAAGAGGACTTTAATTGATGCATTGCAGTATTGGAGGACAAGAACAAGCTTTTCAATCCTATTTCTCATCCTCTCACCAGCTTTTCATGATCTTGTTATCCACATTAAAACTTGGAGAATGATATAAATTGTTCTTGAAAGAAGAATCAATATGTTGGATGTTACGCCAAGACTTATCATGGAGGAAATGGGAAACATCTCAACCTTCTACAGGATCAAATATGTCTACTTGAACGCCAAATTGAACAAAGTGATGTAAAAACTGAGATTACTGAATTTGAAGCTCCTGTAGTGCAAACCATTACTGATTGGAGGCCACTACCTTTAAAGCTGGGGTGAAGGACATGTTTACACATGGAAAAGTGGGTATCACATCTTTCCTCTATATCTATGAAGCCGTGATGGACGGTGTGACTGATCATCAAAAGGTTAAGTATACTTTATCTTGGTTAAGCTTTAAGGCTCAGGAGGTTATAGGCCTCATAATTACGACTTGCCTATCTGGAGAGAAGTAAAAGAGGCGATTATCAAAGAATTTAGGCCAAAGTAGAGCTTGAGTATGAAGAAACAGGCCTTCATGCAAATTGCACTATGCCAAAATAAAACCTTTGCCAATTTTTTGATCACTTTTATATATAGAGGCCCAACCCTATCTACCTCAAAGATGCTTACTCTAGACAATGAAGTAGCCACCATTGTTGCTGGTTAATAGTAACCCCATCTAGCCATGCATATTCCATCCATAAAATAAATATTCAACTATATCTTAAACATCAAAAAAGCCCTATACAATGTAGTTGAAATACACAACTCAGGAATAATTATGAAAGGCCTCTATGAAGCTCAGAGTGTATACCATAGAGGAAGCAAAGCCTAAGAAGGAGTAAAAGCCAATATTCAACTACTGTAAGAGGAATTACCATATTGAGGATATGGGTTATAAGAAGAGCTATGCTTTTGCCAAGCAGTTAAAAAGAAGGTCAGCTTAGGGTCAGGTACTTTTAAAATTGACCAACCTAAAGCACCTAAAGTGAAACATTTCTGATTGCTCACCTCGCTTGCATTGAAAATGAACCCAATAAAAACTCTGAAGGGGTCATGAGGACACAGCCCACTTAATTTTAGGTTCACTAGCGGAGCTTGCTATTCTGGACCATTTTTACGCCTAAATTAATGATGACGCCCAGGTTCCCAAAGGCACATACCTCAGTCAGGTTATTCAGCTTCCACAGATAACTGATATAACCAGTGATTCTGATCAGTACCTTGCGCTGTTGATCCAACCCATCTCAAGCGTTCATGGCTTCTGGAAATTAAGAACTATCCTGAGGCTGGCAAAAGCACAATGTAACGTACGCCTCAAAGAGGTTTTAGCAGTAAACAAAGTTTTGGGGAACCATTACCAAAGTGGAAGTGGTTATTCAAAAAGTCCAAATCATGTCTGTCTTGGATATGGGATCACCCATCTATGTTGTTTCATTGGCTAATTAAGAAGTTTAAGCTTACCCCTGGTCCTGAACACACATAAAAGTACAGTACCGCCAGTATGAATAATACCAAGGTAATTGATGCATATCAACTCAGTTAATACAATTTGGCAAATTAGTCGTTTCAGCTCCTGCAGTTACCTTATACAACAATAAATATGATATAATCATTGGGACACAGTTTATGATCAAATATGAAGTAGCTATTAATCTGAAAGAAGTATAATTATCACTCCTCAACTATTAATTTACCCTTGTATTGGATAATAAAGACCTCAGTAAGAAGGATTACTATTGTCTGGTCAGTACCCTGTCACATCTTTAACTTTGCTATATTATACCTCTGGAAGAAACAAAAAAAGCTACATAACTCAGTAGATGCAGTAGAGGGTATACTATTATATTTACTGAGGATGAAAGAATTAAACCAGAACAAAGAGAGGTTTCCATCAACATAACCCTGAGTGTACCCCCTGTCAGACATTTGCCCTCTCAACTGCAACAGAAGATTGTCTTGGGTCAAAATCAGCCAAAAAGGGAAATGTCTGCCATTTAAGAGCTTTTGATGATCCAAAGAACAATTTTAATAATAGTAATGATTATGTTGACTGAAAACCCTGGTTAATTCTAAGTGGAACCCCACAAATTGGGGTAACACCATTTTTGGATCCTGCATGTGCAATAAACATAAAATTGAGCAGTTGGATTACTTCTACCACATGACAGACCCTGGGACAACCATCAGAAGGTACTCCCCCAACCACAACCAGGCCCTTAAAGCACCTTGCGGGAACCACCCCCATTTATAGCCTTGGCGGGGGTCCCCTAAGGTGCAATAAATTTCTCAAATGGGAATTTGCTGAAGTTTAAAATCGTTACCTTGCGGGTATGCTTTGGCTGATATAATTCCCCTAACATTGTTCAACCAAAAATGAAGCGAGTAATCTGAGCTTCTATAGGATGCTCCCCCATATTTCCTAATTTGACTAGGCATAGCTATTAAGAACTTATTTTTGAATTCCCCTTGAGATTTGATTCAGTTTAAATACTGAATGTTCAGAATTCAAGGGGTGTGGTTTCCTTTCATTAATTGCGCTAATAAAGAAATTTTTAAAACACATTTTTCATTAGTGCTTTATACTTAATTTTATTTAACTTTTGTAAATCCAGCAGCATAGGAACCAGCAGGCAAAAATTAGATGTATTCCTTCACCCCCAAACTGATTGCTACACATTACTAGTGTTGATATAGTGTAGGTTTGAACCAAGAGTTTTTCCAGGATTCCTTATCCAGCCTAACAGCAACCTATTGAGCTATTACCCAAGAACAAAATTAAAAATGATAACTTAGTCAGGGAGCACCAAGATAATGGGAAAGGTTAATTATTATCTATTGATGAAATTGACAAGGTAAATTTTATTGGATTCTACTTTATATTGTCCTATCCCGCTGACAATTTAATTTGCGCTATCCCCCAAATCCAGATATATTATAAGTTAAACTGGAGAAACTTGAGAAAGTGCACCAATTACTTGAAGGCTATCATGATGTTTTCACCTCGTCAAATGTCGACTATAATCACATGAAAGACTGGAAACATAATAACAACATTGGAGATTTAACCCCTATCTGATCAAAGCCATATAGGAAGTCAAAGGTAGAGGAGAATTATATAAAGACTGAGCTCAATCAACTTATTGAATGTTGGCTTACTTTTGCCCTCCTAGAGTCTATGGCCGTCCATGCTGTTACTTATAAAAAAGAATGGTGGCCACACAATAAAGATGGATTAAGAAAGCTGAACACCTTAACTAATAAAGAAGGCTATCTGATTCAAAGGATTGACGATGCGCTGGCCCATATCTCTGGATTGTTTTTTCTCTGAAAAGGACCTCGTCAGTGGTTATTGGCAGATGGATCTTTTCCCAAAGACCAAGAAAAACGATCACTGATTTTCAAGGAAGGCTTATTCCAGCCTATACAGCTCCCTCAGGGATTATGTAATGCCCCTGCATCATTCACACAGGCTATGGATCACATTATGCAAGATCTTTAACTAAGTTGAGTGATCATATACCTAGATGACATAACAGTATTATCCAAAACTATTATCTATCATCTAGACAACATCAAGTCATTTTAAAAGACTAATAGAAATCATATCAAATTAGAGCCTGCAAAGTTTATCTTTTTAGCAGGACTTGGATTTTTTAGGATATATCATATCGCAGAGGAGTTCAACCCTTGTACAATAAGGCTGAAGCGATTTCCAAGGTTCCTGAGCCAAAGAGCATCCATGATATGCAAGTATTTTTGGGAAAAATGGGATATTACCATTATTTTATTCATAAATTTGTTTACCTTTTTGAACCTCTTTTCTGACTGATTGATAAATATGCCCCGTTCATGAGGGGAGTGGAGTAATGAACTACATCTGAGTCAATGATGAGTTTTTAGAATGACAAACAAAGCTTATGACATTGGGACAAAGAAATAGCCCTTTATCCTGTTTACCAATGCCTCTGACTTAGCTTTAGGCGCGATCCTAAATCATTTGGATGATAAAGGCAATGACCACTTGTTGTACTATTATAGAAAAATGATCTCAAAAATATGAGCAAAATTATAGCATCACAGAGTTTGAGTGCTTAGATGTTCCCCTGGTGTTGAGACAATTCCAGTCCTTCTGTATGGAATGAACTTTACAGTTGTTACAGACTATGCTTCACTAAAGTGGCTGTAAAACATGAAAGATCTAACAGGAATACTATCCGCTGGGCTCTAAACTTAAGCACTATAATACAAATATGTTCACTAAGCTGGAAAAGTCTCATGAACATGGATGGTCTTATTTGACTGCCCTTACTTCATTTAGACGATAGTGAAGCTGAACAGTAAAAGACCTCCTCATGAAGCCAGACTCATAGAAGGATGATAATGAACCAGTTAAAAAAATGCTAAAATAACACTCCTAAAAGAATAAGATTCTCGGCGGATTACTTTCCAAGAATTTTTGAATTAATAGTTGACCTTATTTCTGATCTTTGTAATGGGTACCAGTTATAATGGATACCCAGAATACCTTAGGACAATGAGGATATAGGAAACTTACCAATAGATCAAAGATTGCTACTTTTGGAAAGGAATACTGGACGCTGTAGTATAAGTCTTGACGCTTTTACACTTTGTAAAGAGAAAACATATATGAGGCCAAGTACAAATATCAGCCTATGAACCCTCAGCAGCCGTTTCATACTATCAGTTTAGACTTCATAGGTCAATTATCAGAATCCTTATGAGGAATTCAATACATTATTGTTGGGATCAATTATTTCATGAAGTAGATTGAAGCCATTGCCATCCCCACACAGATTACTAAAGTTACTGCCAACTTTTTATATCAAGATATATTTACTAGGCATGGCTCCCCTCAGTTTTACTATGCGATAATGGGAAGAACTTTATGTCAAGTGTTGTGAGGATATTATCTATAAGTATCTAACTCAACGACTATTCTCACCACCTTACAACCCTCTAAATAATGGGAATGTAGAATGAGCAAATGTAACATTGACTTCAATATCATGAAAATGGCCACTGCCAATCCACTATAATGGTACCAATACCTCCCAAATGCATTGATGGCTTACCAGATACGTTTCCATTGAATTATTGATTTGTCTTTTCTTCAAGGCCTTATATGGAAGAGAACCTGGAATACTGTTTTTATCAGCTTGTTAAGTTACCAGTGATAATACTGAATAGCCTGTGAAAGCACTATGAAAATTAGCCAGAAGATTATAGGACTTCATTAATAGGCAATGACAAATCTAGCTAAGGCAGTTACAAGAGAAGGTCAAGCTGCAAATGAAACTTGCTAACCTTTACACTTCTTTGAGATTTTGAACTTAGTTCTATATTATTAAATCAAATAGCGCCCCAAGGAAGAAAATTAGATTTTTTCTGTGATGGGTCATATGCTATAACATATTAATATGGAAAAAATACCCAATCAAGTATTTGGAAACTGGAACAACGATCAACTGCATTCATAGCTGATATTTGCATCAGTACTCACATGTCAATATTTTTGAAGGGGGTGATGTCAGATATCATGATATCGTACATGATGGGAAAAGTATTGACCTTTTGACACCCTCAGCTGAATTGACACTTATGATAAAGAAGGGGTAAAGGATTTACCTTGATAATTACTCAGTGATAATGATATCTAGTACAGCTCAAATTTGACTCTAGGAATATTCTGATGGACCAAATTGAGCCTAAGATACCCCAAGTCGAAGTCTCACCTCATAGAAATGACAGATTATCAGATAGTCAGGTGACAACGACTTAAGGTGGCAATCAAGGCAATAAGTTAGGACAAACCTGAAAAAAGTAAGAATTTAGAATCTGCCAAGTGATCAACCTATGTGACCTCCAATCTCATCTAACTTGCGCATTCAATTCACAATTTCACTCTACCAAAAATATGATACAAAGACATTAAACCATCTGGAATGCATCACCTGACCAAGAGCCTTCCTTCAAGATGTCGTCCCCCATTAGTCTTAATATTTCTTATCATTTTGTTTGTATTATTATGCGCCATACATAAACCTATTTTATACTATAGTAAAGTTACGTTCTTAATTCTTTATTTCTTTTGTACTTGACTTCAATACGGACATTTTGATGTATTGACCATAGGATAGATGCTCTAGCTGATGGGACATAAGCGTTGACTTGTCACTCTTTATATTAAAAATTATACTTGTCAAGTGACTTAGTTGGCTATAAATATTGATTATTGGGCTTCATGGGCATAGCACCATAAAATAAAAAAGAAGAACTACAGTCATTGTTAAATGTTTAACTGGACTTAAATCATTGGGTAATTTGATAGGGGAAATAATAATATTGACTGATGCTAATTTATTATTTATCATTTTAAAATTATCAGTGATTATGGACCAAAAATATCCTAATTATATCCAAACTTGGGATTCATGGCCTAGCGATTCCACTTAATAATATTTAACTATGATGATATGGGCTCAGGGGCTTTGTTGGTTAAGTTGGACTTATAAATAGTTGAATTGATGACTTGGTCACATGGGCTTTATTGGTCTATGTCAAAATTATCTTTTAATGTCAATCAAGTTTTTGATTGAATTAATTAATAATTAGTGGTACAAGTTGGCTTGGTATGTGCTGCCAATTGTTTGAGAGGAGTAATGTTTCAGCTATTTGCTGAAGTGTCAGAAATGCTGTCTTGAGAAAATCTGAGTTTGACACTAACCCTGAGGACATGTGAGATGCCCCCAAGTAGAAAGGATTGTAGACCCTGAAACAAACTTATTACGTTTTTTTCTGGCTAAGGACCATTGAAAATGAGGCGTCATGGGTAAAATGTGGTTAACATCAAAGCTTATATAATTACTACAAATTGATGCTAATAAAATAAAACTAATTATTACTACAAGCTAATTGTTTATTATACAAGATTTTTGTATTTAATAATTTTTGTTTTATTATTTTTGGAAATTATTTGGGATCAGAAAGGTTTGGGCTTGAGCCATTGGATAAGTAACCAACAGAAGAATACAGCTTCAAAGTGTCATTTCCAAGGTGTTCTATCTGAACTATTGTCACCGTCTGGTATATTGTACCATACAATAGATGCTCAAAACTACAGCTTATCCTAGAAGAAGAACAGCCCATCTAAAGTAGACCAAAACTTCAACAGTGATCAAGTTTGTCAGGCATCACATTTCCAGACAAGCTTTACAAACCAAGAGATGAAATGTCATAGATTCAGGAAGAATGGAGGTCAACGGCGGTATTATACAAGGAAGAAAAGTATTTTTCTATTGTATGTGACAAAGGATAAATGTTAATCTGCTGTAATTCTAAATAAAAGCCCAGGATTCCATTGAAGGGACTTCAATGTAAGTATGAATATAGCCCCTCCAGCTGGATAGAGAGCTATGCCCTCAAAGAAGCAAGAAGGGGCCAAGCGCCCAGTAAAGAATCTTTCCTTGATCAATGGCCTAGATCACATGTGGATGATCAGTGAGTCATTTTCCTAAATCCCAAAGAGCCTCTTTTTGCCCCCTATTTTCTCTTCTTATCTGGTAAAAATAATTATATAGATGTTCAGAGAGGTTATACAGTCTAGATGCCTCTAGCTGGACCCTAAGGCTCACCCTAAGGGTGGCCAGGTCACTGACAAAATTCCAGAAATATCCTCACTTCACCCAAGCCCCTATATAAGCCCTATTTTGCTTAATTAATCAGATTAGGGTAATATTAATGGTCTAAATTGTGGATTAAACTTAAGTTTTCCCAAATTACTACAAATTTTCTGTTTGTCACAGTCAATCAAATTTTACCTGAGTAGAAAGTTTATCCAAATACCGAGCACCTGAAGCCACTAGAATCTAAAAGAACCCTAGAGGGACACCAACGACCTCCTAAGGTCAATGAATGTAAATGGATTTTTGCTTTACCAATCAGGCCTGAAGCAAATGGCACTAAAATGGCTGAAAATCTAGTGGCAATCGGTTCAAAAATCAAGAAATTTCACTAGAAGAACTAATGGAATTCAACTGAGTTCAGAAAAGTCAATTTTACTGAAAGGTGAAAACTTTTCAGCTCAAATTGATTTTTGTCGATTGCTTTAACCAATTGAAAAACTCCCCTTATATTGTTATTGTGCAGGAATATCTTTGCTTTTCTTAGATATTCAGATACATTTGAATTGTGTAATCGACCTAAGTCTCCACCAGTTTTTAAGAAATTTTTTATCAAAGCGTGGTTATAAACTCTAACAATGGCCAACTTAATTTAAGGTTCTGGTTCAACCCTATTATTGTATGCAAACCCAGCACCTATGCTGCAAACTATTCTGCCAAGTTCTCCACTTGGTATTTTTCTAATTTCTACCAAAGATCTTAACCAAAATCCCTCACCTCTCTGGGGCTTCTTTCCCTGATGATCTGCATCAGTTTGGCATGTGGTATATTAGAAACTATTTGGAAACGCACTGGGGTAAATTTGGGATGTTGCTTTCTACTGCTTGAACATGTTGATTCTTTTATAGCACCTTTTACCTAGTGCGTTAACTATGTAACCTCTAGAGCTTCGTTAACTTTAACATTATATTAGAAAAACAAAGTTTTTTAATCTTTTTTCTTATGTTGGGCTGCAAAGAATTAACTCAGCTCTTTCATAATTTACCCCTTTTTAAACTATTCACTGGGCCAGTACTTTTGTATCCTTTCTGGCTTTGGTTTCTACCTTTGCAAAAGGTGTGATGAGGGTTAGTGCGTCTCCATTCCATCAAGAAGCTCATACAGTGTGAATTGCCTGCCACTTCTCAATGAAAACTAGATACCTCGCAATAAAAACATTAAAAAAGGATATTTTTAACAAGCTGTCCAACTCTAGGGATAGTCATAAGTCTTA
This sequence comes from Massospora cicadina, assembly GCA_022478985.1. NCBI lineage: Eukaryota > Fungi > Entomophthoromycota > Entomophthoromycetes > Entomophthorales > Entomophthoraceae > Massospora > Massospora cicadina. The sequence goes on from JAKSZP010013404.1 coordinate 9,445, forward strand.
AGGCAAAGAACTGGCTGACGTAATCCTCTTCCAACTTCTTCTTTGTGAGATCTTGAGGTTGGCCACTGTTAACTTTTGTGGTATTGGTTAAAATCCGTTAAGCTGGTTACATAGGTTTAGAACCAATGAGAAACGGATGGATGGTATGAAGTAATCCAATCTTTGATAAATAATAGTATAGTAAAGATAAGCTGCGCTCTGGAGGATACCACTTATTATATATAGAAATAGCTGACAATCCCTGCAAAATCTTCTCCTATATTTTCCTATCTGATCCTTCACTCTTCTCTCACTTCCAAAAACTCTCCTTTCCATTCTCCTGCACATCTCTTGATTCTCAGTATTCTTGAACGGTTTTGACCCTTCAGCTTAGTTAATTCCCATTTATTACAATCTTAGGGGTTCAACTCATCATCGAAGCTCTAGCAGAAATCATTCAATTCACCAAAATCTTATTTCCTTTATTGACTAGCTTCAAGTTAACATATTTTACTATCCAAATCTCAAAGCTCACTTTGACTAGTAAAATATGGTCCACCAAAACTATATATGGCTTACTGTCCAGTTAAACCAATTTCTCAACATTACCCTTTTTAACTGGATGATAAGTTCCTTACGGTTTATAGGGCTGCATGAACTTAGCATGTACTCAGTTGAAAATCCACCACCCACAGTTTCCTTAATGGTGTAGGCATTAATACCTGTCTTCTCAATTATCTTAAACCGTCCATTCCATATGTTGACTAGCTTGTTCTTCTTTCCAAATCCATGTTGTTCAAGGAAAAAGACATAATCTCCTATGACTAACTTTGTGAGTCCTCTACATCTACATTAACTAGCCGCCTGATCATGAATCTTCTTTGATAAACTAGTAGAATAAGCTTCAGTTGTAAGTTTTATCATGTGTCCATTAAGTTGGTCAGATAGCGCTGTGGCTCTACTCTGCCAGTATCCTCCACACAGGAATAAAGCAATGGCAGCAAAGGTGTATGTCTACCAAAAAGTAATTGGAAGGGACTTTTCCTCATTTACAAATGATAGCTAATATTATAAGCAGAGACAGAAGTGGATAGAAGGGTACTCCATTTAGCGGACTACTATTTTGAAAATTTATGGAGAATGCTCATTAAGGTTTCGTTGACCCCTTCAATCATCTCATTGGATTTAGGGTTATATGGGGTAGTTAAGAACTTCAGGTTTTCATTAATAAATTCAGATTAGGAAGGACATGTGATGTGAAATATGTTCCACTGTCCATGAGAATTAACTGCGGACAGCCATGTTTCCTGTATGATGCACTCCATAATGAACTTAGAGGCGGTTACAGTCCCTAGTCTTTGATCACTCTTGCTTCCACCCACCTTGTCAAGTGATCTATTGCTACTAGTATATACCTAGAGCGATCAAACCAGTCATCAGAGGCCCCACATTATCAATGAAAACAGTGTGCCATGCATAGCGGGGCTTAACCAGCTAGTAGGTTGTTTTCTTGTGGAAAGGTTTCTCCAGTTGACACTAGTACAACAAGCAATCGTCTCAAGCAAGTTGTAGTGCATGCTATCCCAGTAGTATTGTGTTGCAAAAACTCCAACGTTTTCCGAAACTCTCCAAGACCTACCATCTTGTTTGCATCCAAAATATTTGCTGACCTGGCGGAAAGTTTTGGAATAACTCAGCGCCAATTATCCATTTTATTTTTATATAAATCACCACCCTGAAAAAAGGTATTACGTCTACGATCATCTGGCGCTTTGATCATGTGTATTGAATCACCGTGTATCTGCCAGTAATCATCTTTTCATACATTATATCTTTCAGATCTGCTTTAATGGTGACTGTAGGTAATCACAAGAGACAGTACACGTTCTGATCTTAGCCCCTAGCCAGTGTACTATCTCAAAGTCATAACCTTGGAGCTTCAGTGCCCATCACAATCCTTCTTTCAGGTTCCCAAAGATTCTGCAACCAACGCAATGATGCATAATCCGTTACCACTGTAAATATTACTCCATGGAGATATACTAATTCTGTTTATATGCATATATCACACATAAGCTCTCATACTCAGTCATGGTGTAATTTTGTTAATAAAAATTTAAGTTTTTCTACAAAATGCGACGTGGTGCTCCACATTATCATCACCCTTCTGGGATAACCCTGCACCTACAGCGAAAAAAGAAGCGTTCTTATGAATGATCAATTTCTTTTCAAAATTAGGGTATTGCAGAACTGGTGTGCTAACCAACGCTGTCCATAAGAAGTCAAAAGCGTTTTGACAACGTTCAGTCCATTCAAAGTGGCGTTTTTTCTATAATAGCATAAATAGTGGAGCCCCAATATAGCTGAAGTTAGCCTTGACCTGCTGGTGGTAACTAACCATCCCCCAAAAATACTCGGATATCCCACTTATTACCTGGCCAGGTCATCTTTTGTATAGCTCCCACCTTCACCAGCTGAGGTTTAAGCCCTTTCGAGTCTACCACAAACCCAAGGTATTCCAATTACTCTTTAAAAAAAGTGGCACTTTTGAGGCTTGTTTTTTGTGTTAGCTTCAGCAAGTTGGCGGAACGCTTGTTATAAGTGGTATAGATGCTCCATGAACGTCTGTGAGAACACATTGATATACTGTTGAGGAAGACTAAAACGCAGGATGGCTTCCCCCTCGGGTTGGGACCATCTAGTACTAAAAAAAACGCAGGATGGCTTCAGGTCACTTAAGATGGTGTCCATAGCCCGCTGAAAAGTAGCTGTGCGTTGCACAACCTTTTAGGCATAAGTGTAGGCTGGAACAACCCCTTTGAGATGATTATGGTGCATTTCTCTTGTTCTATCACAGGCAACTTGATTTGCTTGTACCCCAATATCAAGTCCATGCAAAATATAGTTGCACCGCCAAGCCAATCTAGAGCGTCATTAATTCGTGGGAGCAGATATAAATCTTTTTTCTGACGCTATTAAGCTTCTTGTAGTCAATTACTACCCAGGTAGTGACATCCTTCTTCATAAAAATCAGCACTGTTGACGCCCAGGGGACACTTTGACAGCTCTAATATTCCATGTTTGATCAATTTATCTATCTCATATAAGGAAACTTCTTCAATAGCTCTTGAGCGGCAGATAGGCCATGAAAAAATGTGCGGGTGATCTCCTGTGTCCACCCAATGCACAACTCCGCATGCACATCCCAAGTCAAGGTCATCAGATGAAAAAATTGCCTGGTATATTTCAAACGGGGCCATCGCCCAATTTTTCTGTTCCTCTAATAGCCCAGCTAGACCTCACGCAAGACCACTGTCATTAAGCTGGAGGAGGTTTTTAGAGTAGGCCGAGATCCTCCCAGGAACCAAAGTCATGAACACAGTGAACCTCATCAATAGGAGTCAAGTGCAGATAAGCCACCACTGGTGCCTTTGAACTGTCATAGGCTCCTTCTGTAGGTTCACTAGTAATACCTTTACTTCCTCATGCCCTGATAACAGTAGCCTAGGAGCCACATGGGGTTCAAGCCACGATTGCTGGTAGGGCTACCCCATAATTTCACTGTATAGCCCTTTGTGGGATTCTATTTTGAGCTCCATTCCTACTACGGCATGGTGCCCATAAGTTATAAATAAAGCTTTCACAGTCTTTGGCGAGATCCTGTTATACTTTTACTCTAGTTTCACAAAATTGACCATGGGCTCTGCTAGTGTGCCAAACCAACCGTTATGAAGACTGATTGGCCCTTTGCCATTTCGCCATTATAGGCGTACCAACCTCATTGGAGTTCGCGTCCAACCCACCAACACAGCAGACCAACAACTTCACCTTAGCCCCAGGGCCTGTAGTGTGCCCTCACAAGTCCTACCCCCATCCTAGGCAGCCAAGGCACTCCCACGCTGCCCCACCATCCTGACCCTTCGCCAGACCATCTGGGCATCCCCAGAGAGTCCTTCCCCCTTCCTGGATGGCCAAGGCACTCCCACGCTGCACCCTGCAGGGTTGACGGCCAGCAGTGCCATTGTTTGTGACTGGTTGGTCAGGTTCCTGCATGTTCCTCCTAGGGGCTAGTATTGAAGCTGGCAGTACCAGCCACTCCAGTCATGTCACCTCATGCCAACATCAGGGATATCCATCCCATTTTAAAATAACCATAATGAAATTACTAACAATTAAAATAAGAATGGGTTAAGATAGATGTTTATTTGGTGGTAATGAACAACTATTTATACCTAGGCTAGCGTACCTCTGAAACCCCTTGGCCATCAAGGCTGGAACTCTATCAGATCTTCAATTCATTCATCATAGCAATTCCCTCCCAATCTGCTCATCTGATCACCAAATATTAAATTAGGTCAATACACCCTTGGCACAAGTCACCAGTCAATCATATATAAATTCATATTTAAATAGAACTTCAAGCATTCTCAGTTTGAGTCACCAGTGCTCCAAATTAGTCTGCGGAACCATATTCAAACAGATGAAAACATATTTATTAGCTTTTCTATGAAAACTCTCACAACAATCCTTAAATTGGTATCTCATTGGTAAGCACAGATTCTTCTGAACCTAAATTGAATTAATAAGTATATAATATTAAATAGTATTGAATTAGGTGATTAGCTGGTAATAAGCCCCGACTAACTGACACCCCTAATTCTGATACTACAGATGGATCCATCTGTTAATTTCTCGACATCTGGTAGAAAGAGCTCTGGTCCTCCACTTCATCTGCCAATAGTTGACAGGAATCACGCCATCACTATATATAATAATAATATAACTAACGCAGAGGTGCTTTAGGAATTCGCTGGAGGTAAAATAGATTGGGATCCATAGCCCCAAAATCTCAAATATTTCTTCCGCCATATCACCACCACCCAAAATCGCTGCATGAATGTGGCTAAATCAACATGTCTATTGGAATTTCATTTGAAATTATGATAAGCAGGTGCTACAAAGGCTACAAAATTAGTTCCATGGCTCTAGCAAAGATTGACTCAATTGCAACGAAGTTATTAGTTCCATTGTTATAGTTGATTCCAATTGGAAGCACAGAATCATGTATAAAAAGAGACCAAAATTATGCTAATTAAGACAAAAATTGTGGTAGTTTATTAGTTATAAATGAGGGATATTTATAGGGGTATATTTAGTAGGTATGCATGATGGTTTTCGAGGTGCACCTAAGGGAAGATCTTTCCTATTAGATGACTGATATTGCTGATTATTAAAGCCATACTTGTGATGGCCAGATTTAATAATATACTTATTTGATGAGTCTAGGCCTCTTATATGATTTTCATTCTCATCAGATATCTTAACATCATCCTTCAGAGAAGGTTGATAACTCCAAAAGGGTTGATCGTCAGTTCAACCTAGAATTGGATATCTATGACATAGATTTTACAATCTTATTAGACTGAGATATCAAATCTTGATCTTGAGTAAATTTGGCTATCATAGTTAAATCCCCAACAGTGCCCCCTTCAAGATCTTGCCTAGGAAGCACATACTTATGTAGTAATCTACTATGCACTCTATAGATAACAGTACCAGTATCAACAGAGGCAATGGAGTATTCAACACCCCGACGATAAATAATATGGTATGGACTAGCCCATAAGATGTCTAGTTTGTGAATCCTTCCTCCCAGCCTATGGTGATAGAAGAGTACCAAATCCCCGATTTGATATTATAGTAGCGTAGTTCTACTAGCGTTGGTTCTAGTTCCCTCCTTTAAGGTGGTAGCAGCAAGGGAACTTAAAGCTAAAGCTTGCAATTGATTGAAGTCATCAGCTAGTCTCCTCATAGCTAAATCAGTAGTTTGTGGGATAGCTTCCTCAAGTATAGGTTGTAAACTTGAGGGGAAGATAGGATCCCGACCATATAAAGCTTTAAAAGGAGATATTCTAATTATACAATGGTATCTAACTCTATAGGCTAACATTGCACTAGGCAAGTAGAAATTCCATCTACTAGAGTCATTGGAAGCCATCTTTTGAAGAATGGCTACTTGGGTGCCATTTGCTCATTCAACCACACCATTAGTAGAAGGATTATATAGGGACGTGAATGACTGATAAGTACCCATTAAAATAGTAAGCTCAGATACCACCTGAGAAATGAAGTTGGTACCATTATCCAATAACAGAACTTTTGGACTACCATGCCTGGTGAAAACTTGCTTGAAAAGAAAGGACGCTGTAGCCTTTGCGGTGACTGTGGAAACTGAAATAGCTTCAATCCATCTAGTAAAATGGTCAATAGCTAACAGAATATTTCAATGCTCATAAGTGGCAGTAGGGAGAAAACCATCACATTGATACTCATAATAGAAAAAGGTTCAGAAGGGCCCAAAATTTTGTGTTGAAACATTGCATTCCCACCACATTGTTGTTGGCACGTAAGGCAAGACTTTAACATATCGTGTACAGATTCCAGCATGTTATCCCAATAACAATGAGTTTTCAACCACTGTAGGGTCTTAGCAACAGCTCCATGCCCTACGGTTTGGTGGGTCTTTATAATAGTATCAGTCCTCGCAGAGAGCTGATTAAAGGGAAACCATTTAGAGCCCAACTTTTTGTATAATGAACCTTCTTTAACCTTAGTATTTTAGGTTAAGGATTGTAACTTTAAGATAACATCCTTAGATTACTGGTACCAGAGCTCAGGTCTACCAATCAAGTCAAAAATGCGATCCTCTTAAGCAGAAAATAACGTTAGGATAGGCAATCAAGAAAGTCCATCAGCGTTTTGATGAATAGTGCCATCACGATGTTAAATAGTAAAGTCATAATTTTGGAGCTTTAGAGCCCATATAGCTAAACGCCCATCTGAATCCTTAATTTGTTGCAACCACTTCAGGGAAGCGTGATCCGTGACTATAGTGAAATGCTTGCCATAGAGGTAAGGGCGGAAATGATTGATTGCAGACAAGACAGCAAGGCATTCTTTCTTGGTAACGCTATAATTGATTTCTGCCTTGGAAAGGGTTTTACTATAATATGTAATGGGGTGATCAACTAAATTAGTATCATGTTGAGCTAGAATTGCTCCAATAGCAATATCACTGGCATCAGTAAATAGTATAAAAGGTTTAGAAAAATCAGGATGGGCTAAGACTAGGGAACTCATTAAAGCTTGGTGCAACAGATCAAAAGCTTGCTGCTGCGATTCTTTCCATACAAAAGGAACTTCCTGGTGCAAAAGGTAAACTAAAGGCTCCACAATTTCCACAAAATGAGGGATAAATTGTTAGTAATAACCAACCATCCCTAAAAACACTTGAATATCGTGTAAGCTTTTAGGAACAGGCATGTCCAAAATAGCTTGTATCTTATTAGATAAGGGTAAAATCCCCTTGCGATTAACTTTATGACCTAAGAATTCCATCTCAGTCTTAAAAAAGGCACACTTGGATGGTTTTTAGCTTAAGCGAAGCATGATGCATCTGACCAAAAAACTTCCTTTGAATGAGACAAATCCTCATTAAAAGTGCGAGAAAACTCATTAACATCGTCTAAATATACCAAAACACAAGAAAGTTTCACATCTCCAAACAAGCCATCCATGGCTCGTTGAAAAGTGGCAGGGGCATTACAAAGCCCCTGCGGCATATGAGTGGGCTCAAATAACCCCTCAATAGAGATTAAAGCACATTTTTGATGATCTTTTGGAGCTAGGTCAATTTTCCATTAGCCACTCACAAGGTATAGCTGAGAAGTATTGTGACCCAGACAATAATCTCAATGAATCATCAATGCGAGGTAGAGGATAAAAATCCTTTTGTGTAACATCATTGAGCTGACAATAGTCCATAACCACTCTATGGCCCCCATCTTTTTTCTGGATGAGTAGTAGAGGAGATGCCCATGGACTCTTAGAAGGTGTTAGTAGCCCCACATTGAGGAGTTGTTTCAATTCCATTGAGACCTAAGCCTCCTCAACTTTAAATTTGCAATAGGGCCAAGCTCAAATAGAAGGAGTATCCCCAGTTTTCACCAGATGCTGCACATCTTTCATTCGTCCAAAATCTCCAAATCTTGGGCAAATATATCCGGATATTTTTCAATCAGAGCCCCAACATCATGCTGTTGTTTTGAAGCGAGAGAATCCCCAAATTCGACATCAATTCAAGCAACAATAGGGGGCCTTCTAGCCCAACTTCATGTAAATCTCCACATCCAAAAACGGATAATATTTCACTCACAGGAATAGGCCTCAGATAGGCGATGAGGTTATTGTGAATCAATCTCATAGGTCAAGAAGTGAGATTATCCAGTAGAATTGAGACAGTCCCATCATAGGCAGGATCAAGGATACCCGGGCAGGGTAAGGCCTCCAAATGAGAGGGATTTTGGTTACTGAAGATTTCTAACACATGATCAGTGGGTAAAAGTACTTGTACTCCAGTATCTATAATGACTTGAGATTTTGGGGGAATGGTAATAGGAGAGTTAGAATATAAAGGAATTCCCTCAGATGCACAAGCTAACGGAGGAGGAAGTATAGTTCTTGGTCCCAAGATTAGGTATTCTAAATAAGAGATAGAAGTGAGGTGTTCCAACAAGCAAACATGTCATTTGAGTTTGCCTTTGCTATCAGGGACATCTTTTAGAATTAAAGGTACTTGGTACCCAATTAAAGAAAGTAATTATCCTTAAGGCTGATTTTGAATCAAAATCTGTGAGAAAAATAGTTTCAAAGAGCAAGTCATAGCAGTTGTTATCCAATACTACTGTAGGGGCCAACACAACCAATTTTCCAAAGCGCATTTGAAGAGAGGAGTAAGCTCCTATAGACTTATTGTAGGAAGGACCAGCAGTTCCATAGCCTTGGGAATGGTTCAAGTTCGGCGCCTATTTGATCTTTTTCATAAGCTTGGACGAAATTACATTAATGGGCGATCCTGTATCAATAATAGCCAAAAATTTCACCTTATGCACGATGACTTCCACCCAGGTTACATCAGAGCCAAAGTTTGGGATTAAAAACACCGAGGGATTAATTGAATTAGAAGAAGAACAAGCAGAAGCGTAAGTAGAAAAGGTATCTTTGTTGGTTAATTCATCAGTAACATCAAGATCACCAGGAGCGGAGATCACATAACAATCAGTAGATGAATTAAAAAATTTTGATGGAGGCACAGGAGGTAGGTCAGCACAGGGAGCCTCATGCCCTATGCTGACTCCTCTTTTTGACTCCTCCGCTTGCTTCTTTCAACATTGAGATACCACATGACCCACGAGATCAAAATAAGAGCCTGGTTCCTTATTCAGTTTAGACTTGGGCTTAAGTGGCATCAAATGGATATAAGAAAAAGGGTATTCTCAGAGGTCAGGTGTACCACACTTTTTGGAAATCTCCATGAGCGCTTGCTTGATGTTGATAATAGATCAAAAAAGTCTCAAGTGATTTAAAATGCAGTAGTAACTGAGTGCAAGAAGCGAACGCACTCATTACAGCTGATATAGCATCATCTACTGTAAACTGGTAAGTGGCAAGAGTTTGGGCTTCATAGTAGAATCTTTTAGCGAAATCTTGGATAGACTCTCCACGTTTGATTTGAATATTTACAAAGGCTTGCTTTTGGTTTGAGAGGATTTTATCACTCCCAAATTCCTTAATAAGGGCGGTCTTCACTTGATCCCATGTATTGCAAACCTTCAAGTGAGGTACCATGATTTCTTTCACGAAACAGCTTAGACAGGAGGTAATATGCCGGACCTTCTGTTGATTGGATGCCCCATCCATTGCACACTTTTAGACAAAGAGGAAAGAATGAATGCTACCTTCACCTGGATAAAACTTATCCTTAAAGGTAGATTTAAAGGTAGTGGGTTCATTGCAGAAAACATGTACACCTGATACCAAGACTGGATCAGCTTCGGAGGGTTCTGATTCTGGGATATGAACTTGAGAGGGGATTCAGTAAACTTGTTGCATTAGATGATTGAGATCCTCCTGTAAATTATGAACCCATTGAGCAAGATGACCATTTTCAGGTTGTTGATTCAAGTATGAAATTGCAGCAATCAATTCAGCCTGTTTGTTCTCAAATAAGTCCACATCAAGCAGATAATCGTTCAATGGAAGCATTTAGCCTTCCAAACTGTGTTTCTTGGGTAGTTTGATTAGCATCACATAGGCGATGGGCATTCTCCACGCCATCCAATAGGTTGGCTAATGAGTAATCAGCGTCAGTTGGGAGGCCTTCTAAGGATAAGAAACACCCTTGAGCTAGGGCTAGGATTTGTGTTTCTAATGCTTGTACTCGTGATACTAGTAGCATTGAAGATTCAGAATCGGACATTGGAAGTGAGGAGCCAGGGGGACCAGGAGGTCCTGGGGGTCCTTGCGACCCATCTCTACCTGTTGTCCCTGGCAAGCCTTGTTGACCCACTGGACCAAGTAGACAACGTTCACCAGGAGATCCTGGGGTTACCAATGGTGAGCTAGGTGGTCCCAGTGATCCAGGAAGACCAACAGGGTCTAGTTCACCTTCTCTGATATTACCCACCATTTGGACAAGATGTTGGGATATCCTGTTAAGCTCATCCAAACGCTTCTCATGTTTAGCCCACAAATGATCCAGCTGTCTCTTAATATCATGCTCCAGGGAGGTGATACGGTGGTGAATAGGGTTAGTGGCATCACTAACTTGCTGAGATATTTCTTGACTGATGTATCCCACAACTCCATTATTGATTCTCACTAACTGGCTATGAATATCGCTAATTTCTCTTCTATTATTGAGAATGGCTTCCCAATTATCCCTTACAAAGTTGGATGCCATTTCATAAAATGAAGATAGTTGAGAGTAAAATTGTTGCTCTAGAGTCAACTGGCGCTAGATTTCGAGATGATGCAACCCCAAAATCTGGAGTACATGGTGAATAGCAGGGTGTACGTAATGTTGGAGGTACTGCTCAGTTCTAGACAAAATAACTTTGGTAGGATGTAACACCACTCAGTTATATAAGTTCATCATGTTTTCAGCAACTTTATATGCTCAGTCACAATTAGGGCAAGCACCAGGCTGAATAGTCCCCCTTATCAAGCTTTTGACAGTTTCTTCAATATTTGAGGCTAGAATCTGATAATTAGCATGGTCAGAGCCCTTGATGGCCAAGTATATAGAAGCTTGAAATTGTCTATTATAAGTAGTAGCGGAAGTAATCTCTTGTCTGTTGGAGTGTACACATTGGGTGATACTCATTGATTCCTCAGAAGAGGGGCTTTCTTCGCTAGACATATTCATCGTCATGAAAATATGTTTTCACCAGGTAGCCTTGGAAGCAGACCTGGCAGAAAGCACCAGTATTGGAATTTCGTGTGAAATTATGATAAGCAGGTGCTACTAAGGCTACAAAATTATTAGGTACGTGGCTCTATAAAAGATCGACTCAATATCAACGAAGTTATTAGTTCCATTGCTATAGTTGATTCCAATTGGAAGCACATAATTCTGTATAAAAAGAGACCAAAATTATAGGTAATCTCTTTCTGCTAAGCATCACTTTTCGAAAATCAATTCAGCCTGAAATTTAGCTCCACTAAAGAGATTTACGAAAACTATTAGCAAATATGGCGGGAAACCCCGCAAAAGAACCCGCAGGCTATGCCAAACGAGCCAGCACCACCCCCAAACGAAGCAACCCTCGGTTACCCACCTCAGGGTCAACCAGAATCACCCGCTCTCAAGCAGCAGCCATGAAAGCAGGCACCACCCCCCAACCTGGAGCTACTCCAACTAGCGCCAGTTCACCTGATCGCACTTCTGCAACCTGCACGCCTAACAGCTCTGTGTGTGCTGCCTCCCACCAACCCGCTGGGCCCCCTCCAACCAAGGAGGCCATCACCCACGCTGTTTTAATGGCGTCTGCTCAGTTGAATGAAACTCAGCCCATCCAGACATTCACCTCCCCCATTGTGTCAGCTAATTCAGCCCCATCTATTATTGCTGACGCTGTGTTTCTGGCTCCCTCCATGAGGGGCGATACCCAGCTACCTGGCCCCCAAATCCTCAGATGTAAGGTTGGATTAGCCGCACATTCTGGTTCACTAAGCACCAAATTGGGACAATCTACTCTTCCCAATGAGGATTCAAATGGTTCGGATTTTGGAACTTCACACCAGTTCCAATCTCACCCGTCCCATTTAAACCCCGTAATTGGCACTTCTCAAGTCGGCACTTTATCGCAATATGCTGAAAACGACCAATTCACTAATCAGCCAATGAGTTTTGCCCACGAAATCACAGCAAACACTCGGGCTGAATTTACCCAAATAGATTGGGATGGTGATGAAACATCTCCCTCCTCCCAATTGGCTGGAGTTAATTCCAATCTGGATGGGACTCCCCAATTTAGCGAGGCCCAACAATCACCTGGCCCCCAAACCCTCGGATGTAAGGTTGGATTAGCCGCACATTCTGGTTCACTAAGCACCAAATTGGGACAATCTACTCTTCCCAATGGGGATTTAAATGGTTCAGATTTTGGAACTTCACACCAGTTCCAATCTCACCCGTCCCATTTAAACCCCATAATCGGCACTTCTCAAGTCGGCACTTTATCTCAATATGCTGAAAACGACCAATTCACCAATCAGCCAGTGAGTTTTGCCCACGAAATCACAGCAAATACTCGGGCTGAATTTACCCAAATAGATTGGGATGGTGATGAAACATCTCCCTCCTCCCAACTGGCTGGAGTTAATTCCAATCTGGATGGGCCTCCCCAATTTAGCGAGGCCCAACAAACCGCCCCTCAATTTAATATGACGCCAGCAACTGCTGTAACATTCCAGAAACAAGGGAACTCCGCAAACTTGTCCAAACCACCAGCTCACACTCAACCTGCAATTGCAGCCCAAAGCAAACATAAACGTACCAAAGGAGCCACTGGGGCGTGGCAAAAACCTCTGGCACCAACGCTACCCAAAGCTGATCCCCGTGAAGTGGCGTTTATTGCCGATGTTAAGAAGAAATGGGCCGAAACTAGAGCGCAAAAAGCTCTACCTCGCTCAACCCTCTCCCACGCAATTCGCCTTTATTATGGGCATAACTCTGTTGAATTCTATACAGAGGATTACTTCTCATACTTTGCAGCGATTGTGGAGACATTCCCTATTAACACCACCATCCATGAATCAGTGGAGGGCCACTAAATCGATGTGGGCTTCATTGAAGCTGCCCTTGCTGACCATGCTGCCACCCTCCAGGTCATTATTCCATGCGGATCTCTTCGCATCTCCCGCACACACTCTCACCTGGAGAAAATTTCATGGGTTACTTTTTCCAACCTACCAACGACTGTTGATCCTGAGTCTCTTAAACTGGCACTCCATCGTGGTTTAATGGAGTTTGGGTCTGTTCTTTCAGTGGACTTTAGCGTCCCCTCTTACTATGCTCCCACTCAAAGAGCTCGCACTGCTAGGGCATCATTCATCCCCTCCCCCACTGTATCCCGTAACATTGAGGTTATTCCTCGTGTGGCGGTAGTTGGGGCATGCCCTGAGATCTTTTTTGTCGACCCTGATCAGGCGCGCCCCCGGTGTTCATGGTGTAACGCCCTTGGACACTTGTATAGTGGCTGCACAGCTCGAAAACAAGCCCTCTTAGCCACCACCCAGGGGCCTAAAACAGGCCAAAAACGATCCCACATGGCTGCAGCAGCAATTCCACAACCCACACAATGGGTTCCCGTTCAAGACCTGTCCCCTGAGGCCTTACGCCTAGCAGTTGAAACAGCTAACCCCACTATTGGTGTGGGATACCTTCGCGCTCATGCCCCCCTTCCAATGGGCACCCCCTCCAATCTCCCAGAGTCAACTCCCTCTCTCACCAAGCGCAAGGCATCTCCCACAGGGTGCCCCTCGTCAGCCACCCCCACTCAGGGCTCCGCGGCACCCCCACCAACCCCCACCAGCGATTTATCGCATCAGCCCTCAGCTCCCAATGGAGCTATGCCCACCAGCATGGACTGGCAACTCGCGGCCTGCAGTAGAAGTGCCACCTCAAAGAGTCCTACCCCAACCCCACAGTCCATTTCGTGCGGATCCTTTGCAGTGTTGGAGGAAGTGAATATGGACTCAGACTCATCAAATGGGGACACCGCGGAGGTCACCATTGAGCACCCTCAGGTCCTTCCCCTGCAACGGAGCGGGGGGCAGCATCCTAGGCTGGCTTACTGGGTCCTCCCCCCCACCCTCTCCTTCCCCTCAGAACCCTCGACGCTCCTCACGGATTGCAGCTAATAGTCAAGCTAAAGGACTCAAAACTAGCCGCCTCACAGCAGCAGGTTTAAGCGCTGGCAACCCCCAGGACATGGAGGGGAACAGCTATGAGTCCCCATGGCAGCACCCTGGCCCTGCAATCCATCAACGCAAATGGGTTGCGGGACTTTAAGCGGAGAGCCCGCCTCCTCCGAAACTTCAGGTCAGCACAAATTGACATCGCTGCTGTCCAGGAGCCCCATATCCTCCCCCACGAACAATCTGCATGGAATGAACAGTTTGGAGGCAACTCCTTCTGGACAAACCATGCCGCCCTTATTGTTTTGAATCCTCGGGTTAAAACCCATTCTTTTTCACAATTCTAGGTGGCCGCCTCATACTGGCCAAACTCACCACTCCTGACTTCTCCTTCTTCGCTGCAAGCATCTACCTGCCTAATGCAGGTCAGGAGCAAAATCGGCTCTTGGAAGAGCTCCTCTAACTCAATCTCCCACGGAATACAGTTCTCTTAGGAGATTTCAACACAACCATAAGTCGCGTCCGTGACTCTTACCCCCCTGCAGCAAAGGAACGCCCTGGATCAAGTCGCCTCCAGGATTTCCTTCACCTGAGTGGCTTTATAGATGCGCTTCCACCCTCCGCGTCTGGCCTAGGTTGCATGACTAGGATCCAGTATGATGGAGGAGCTTTCCAGTCAGCGTCACGCATAGATATGGCACTGATTGGCCCCCTGCTAATTGGCCGCGTCTCCTCTCCCATCTCTCGTGACAACCATCTGAGTGATCACAGGTCACTCACCGTTGTCCTCACCACCACACTTAGACCGTCGCGTAGGTTCTGGCCTAGGGTTGCCCCAGCTCTTCTCAACAACCCCTTCACTAAGGAGAAGCTGTCTATGACCATCCGGGAGACTCTCACCTCCCCCACACCCCACCTGCTTGACCACAAGGCTAGATGGGCGGTGACCAAGGAGGGCATCACCCGCGTTGCTTACAACTGTGCCAAAGCCCAGATGACTGCAGCTCGCGCCAGAGTCAAAAGGGCGGAAGCCAGAATCAGACATCTAGAGCGAAACTGCCAGCCTTCGCCCTCTCCCAGATGGTTGGAAGACTGGGAAGCGGCGCAGGAAGCACTCCGCTTGGAGCTCACACTGCAGGAAGAACGGGCAGCAAACTTTACAACATCTCGTTACTATGCTCAATGGGAACGCCCCACCCGCTTCTTCTTTCAGAAACAGAAAGCCCGGTCAACAGCGCAGGATATTACTGCACTGAAGATTGGCACTACAACCACTTCAGATAAGGAGGAAATCACGCAGGAACTACACCGCTTCTACTCCAGCCTCTTCCATGCCACCCAGGTGGACCCATCGGACATCCAAGACTTCCTGTGGCGGGCTCCAGAGCCGCCCATTGACCCACGGGCTGATGAGGCTCTACTGGCGCCTATTTCCATCCAGGAGGTGATGGAAACCCTTCTGAAATCCCCACGGCTTAAAGCCCCAGGCCCAGATGGAATACCCTTTGAGGTGTACCTTCTGGAACCTGCAGTGATAGCCAGAACCCTCCGCGACCTCTTCGCTGCACTCTTGGTGAATGGCG
Organism: Massospora cicadina; assembly: GCA_022478985.1. Taxonomy (NCBI): domain Eukaryota; kingdom Fungi; phylum Entomophthoromycota; class Entomophthoromycetes; order Entomophthorales; family Entomophthoraceae; genus Massospora; species Massospora cicadina. The sequence goes on from JAKSZP010013404.1 coordinate 25,269, forward strand.
AGGTCCTCCCCGACTCCAGAGGCTCAATCACGACCCTCATTCACAAGAAGTCAGACCGTGAGAACCTGGCGAACTGGCGCCCCATAGCGTTGATCAACACAGACCACAAGCTCTTCACGAAGCTTCTGGCCAACCGCATCACCAAATGGGTGTCACCTCGCCTCTCCCCATCCCAGTACGGTTTTATTCCGGGGAGGTCGTTATGGGACAACTATAATGACCTTCACGTGACTTTGACTGCTAACTCTCATAAGGTGAATGGCTTTGTGGCTCTTCTGGATATGGAGAAAGCATATGATCGGGTAGCCTGGAAGTATATTGATGCTTCCCTGGCCCGCTTCCATCTCCCACCCGCAGCTAGGCGCTGGATATCATCGCTCTATGACCAGCTCCACACCAGAGTCCTGGCGCCAATGGGTTTTACAGTGGCAGTACCAGTTGGACAAGGTCTCCGGCAAGGGGACCCCCTGAGCCCTATCCTTTTTAACATCACCCTTGACCCTCTCTTGGCCTCCTTACAGGACAAGCTAACAGGGATTCTGGTCCCAGGTAAAGCCCCCACACGCACCATGGCATTTGCAGATGACACTGCCATTGCATTTGGCTGCCCTGGGGATGTTGCCCTCGCTGCTGTGACCATTGAGAGGTACACCAAGGCGTCCAACGCCATGGTCAACACCTCCAAGACAACAGTTGTACAGGTCGGCTCCCCCACCTTCCCCCCACCATTTGGTATTGAACCTGAGCGCGGTACCTTCCGTCACCTGGGCGTTCTCACCAACCAACAAGGAGTTGCGCTAAAAGACAATGAGGACTTGCTCCTTGCAGCAGTTAACTCCAGGATTGCCAGCTGGAACCAGCGGCAAATCACCCCCAGGGTCGAGCTCTGATGGCCAATGTGTTCCTCCTCTCCAAAGTCTGGTTCCTAGCGCACGTCTGCCCATTCACAGATGCCTTTTATACGCGGCTCAATGTACTCCTCCGCTGTTGGATCTGGGGCTCAAACCATCCACCAATAGCCCTCTCAACCATTGCCCGACCCTGCAATGAAGGGGCCTAGGGCTTCTGGACACGCGATCCCACGCCACCACAATCTTCCTGAAGTTCCTATGGCCGATTGTCTGCTGGGACGCGACCCCCATGCCCCAATGGGCGCCCGCCCTCCGCCAGTCAGTGTCAGCAGCTCTGGGTCTTCCTAGAGCATCTCTGACCTCATTGGGGAGTGGCTCACAAACCACCCAGGCCATCGCCTAAAACCATCCTCATCCCCCTACTGGAACCAGGCTCTCCTTGCCCTGAAACGAGTAGGCGCGCGGATCCACCATGCCTTCCCATACAGAAGGGAAGGCCCTGGCCTCAGCCCACGTCGCCATGCAATTGTGCACAATGGACAAGTTGTCACAACTCGCCTCAACCCCCAATATCGTCCTCCCATCCGCCCAAGACTCCTTGAGCTCCTCCCTCCCTCCGTGAGATTTGACCTTAAGGAATTGTGGAAGGACGTCTATCACCCCATCCTGTCAGCAAAGGTGTCCAACACCTTATGGAGAGTGCTCCACTGTTCATACAGGACAGGGGACCGGACTGGCCCTACCTTCCAGCACCGAAGCTGCCCCCGCTGTGTGGAGCCTATTGACTCCCACCTCCATCGTTTTTTCACCTGTCCAGGTGTCGCCGCATTTTGGCCAAAGGCCCGCGCGCTCCTCCATGCTCAGCCCTGGTCTGGACACCCTGTGCAAGACCTCATGTTTGAGCAGACATTGCCTGGTTGCCACCGACCCCTCCGTGTCCTCGCCTATGCCACAGCCATCTGGACCATCCATAACTCCTTCCTTCGTGCTGCCTTTGACCAGCAGGTGTGGACCCTTCCTCACATGATCACCCACTTTCAGGTACACTTTGAGATGGCCCTGAAGGTCTGCACTATGTCGCCAACCCTCCCCCGCTCAGTTGTCACTGCAGCATGGCTCTGGCGCGCAAACCCCCTCCCTTTCTCGATGCCTCCTCCCTCCCCTTCCCTCGCCTCAGGCTCTTAGGAGCCCAGGCGTAATTCAATAAACATCGATGAATCCCCCCTTGGGTTGGGACCATCTAGTACTAAAAAAAAAAAAAGAGACCAAAATTATGCTAAACAAGACAAAAATTGTGGTAGTTTATTGATTAGAAATGAGGGATATTTATAGGGGTAGATTTAGTAGGTATGCGTGAGCTTTTGAGGTGCACCTAAGGGAAGATCTTTCCTATTAGATGACTGATATTGCTGATTAAAAAGGCCATATTTTGTGATGGCCAGATTTAATAATATACTTATTTGATGAGTCTGATCCTCTTATATGATTTTCGGCCTCATTAGATATCTTAACATCATCCTTAAGAGAAGGTTAATATCTCCAAAGGGTTGATTTTCAGTTCAACCTAGAATTGGATGTCTCCAAAGTAGATTTTACAATCTTATTAGACTGAGATATCGAATCTCAATCATGACTAAATTTAATCATTGTAGATGAAACCCCAATAATGTCGTAATTATTATTAGTCAAAACCACAGCTGGGGAAGATGTGCTGACTGACCTGAACCTCAGAGGCAATGCGCTGTATGCGCCCTCCAACACAGTTCTCCGTGCCCCAGCAGTCCCATACACTACTCAATGCTCCACATTAGGCTTCAGTGGAAGCTTATTTACTAGCTTGGTGGACATTATAATTACTGGGGCACCAATCTCTGTAATCATTTAGATTTTTGTATTTTCTATATTAATATCACAGTATGCACACTTCAAATAAGAAGACCCATTGGCATTTATTACATGAACATACAAAGGATTTTTGTTATCAAGAAAAGGAATAATGCTGGTGCCGATATAAGGATACTCCTGGGTAATTTCCTATATTGAAACCATTACGTTAACACCCTCTAATGCGGTGTAATCCGTTGAGGGTCTGTCTTTCCTGTGATGTTATGCTCAAGGATTTGCCAGGAAGACAGTTTTTGTACATCTCAGTGAGACTCTGAGCCTAAATTCTTCTTATTTCCCTCTTGGATTGGGCCTGAGGCATCGTTGAGTTTTTTGGTATATTATATTGTCAGGGCGATTACTGGGACTGGCACAAAGTGACTCCTGGAATCATCAGGGGCAAATAAATTTGTATCAGTGGAGATAGAGCGTCCCATATCTACTCCGCTTGAACTTTCCCTGTTTCATCAGGGCTGGAAGTACTGCTTGAACAATCAGTTTTCCAGGGCAGCTGGCCGCATAATGGCCTCTCTGGCAACTTGATATGCAGGCATATATTTGGCGCTCATCTCAGCATCACACAAAATGACCCTGTCAAAATTTAACTGAGGGTTGCAATCCGGCCAAGGACAATCTGGGTGACTAGAGGGAGGACGGAAAGAACCTGCTGAAGTTTTAAGTAGCCATGAATTATTTGATTGATTATAGCTGGTTCATTGTTGACCTTTTCCTAAAAGGGATATGGTAACAGTCGCAGGGGCTTTCAAGTTCACATTTGGAGGCTAAAAGTGACAGATAGACGGCGTAAATAATTGACAATTTGCAATAAGCCACATATCTTCTTTAAGAATGCGGGCCATAGCATTATACAGCTTCAATTTGTCTATACAGCTACCATCATTGCGATGCCCACATCCTCATTGGTTAAAATATCTTCTCTCACTAGCACGTGGGACTCAGATGTGAAACGCACTGCAACTCCACCAAGGATTTGTTCCATTGGAATTTTATTGTCAAAAATCTGCTTTGCTCTGCACCATCTTTGCATACCCCTGAAAAGTAAAAGCAGAGTTTCATTCAACTCCTAATATAAGGTGCTAATCTTAAGGTAGCATATGACCAGGTTGACATCTTCACATCCAGAGCGGATACAACTGTGTAGCCTTACACCAGTCCAATGCTCCTTCCACGGCAAGATTAAAACATTTAAAGTATCCATGCATGTTCTCATCTCAATTAAAAAGTGGCAACTTCTCAACCCACAAAAACTCAATGTCACGGTTTCTAATATAACTGGATGATAAGACCTAAGACGTTATGGCGGAATGGATGGAATCCTCCAAGTTTGATATGAGTTATGATTATTTAAGCGCCTCACAATGAAGCAATATTGGGTTGTTAGGGAAATCGCCTTAAATTATGCGGTCATAAAATTAACAAATGAATAATTGATAGAACCAATGGGATACATTGAATTGAATTACTAAGCCATGTAAGCGATATCATCCAAAGTTGCTATGATATAAGCAAGATGAGATGATTGAGAAGGTAGGTTTTTAATAGTTTAGAGTGAGCGGAACAGCAAAAATCCGCTGAATTTATTATATTAAATATAAAGAGTGTAGTGGGAGCAAGTGCTTCATATTTATTACATATGTTTACTATGTTGTTTCAAGGACAACGATCATCATATTGTTGGTCCTATTGCTCAGTGGGACGAACCCTGTGCAAAAACCCTTATGGCATATCTCAACGTTTCCGCCAATTTTATAACACTCATCCTGCTCTGGGCTACTGGTTTGGGGAGCAAAAAATCTAGGTTCAGATTGGCTGAAGGGAACATCCCCTTGTGGGCTGTAATATGGTCGCATGGCCAGTTGCAAATCTGCCATAGGCGATCAGGGAAGAGGTTGGATCTTAGGGAGGGATTGCCATGACAACTGGGGGTGTCACCGCTCATACCTTAGATTTTATTGATGGAGTCACCGCTTCATTCACTCCTACTTTCTTCTCCAGTCTGTGCAGCAAAAAGTTTGTCAACAATCTGCTCAGCCTTGACCAAATTGCAGTGGCACCGGCCATCTCTCACCTCATGCCAAAGCTCCTTGATTTCATTCTGAAATTCGTGATGGAGGTCTCACCCTGTATCAAATTTATGCTCCATTTCATGAAGCTTTATGAGCACATTCTATAACGTCCCCTGCATTCCTGTGTTCTGCCATCCATTTTTTACATGCCTGTTGGTTCACTTAGTTTACTTGGCTGTTTAAAGTGGCTCATTCCTGTACCAGTCCTCATTAGACTATCAAAGGTTTTCTGAACATACTCACATATTGGCGTACTCCACCATCTCAGCGAATGGAAGAGTAACATATTGGCCTCAAGCCACTTGGCTAGAACTCTACAGCTGGGTGATCCGACCTAGCAATTGGCTTTACTCTGGGGTTGCCAAGAAAGCTCTGGGCAAGTTGTAAGCAGCCCTCTGATTACTCCACTCAACTTGAAGTTGGATAAATTTGATCATCACTGAGTCAGCGTGATCAATCACACGCTGCTCTAACAGGGTAACCCAGTACCTCATCTGAGCCACTGCCGTGTCAATATCTTTCACCCATTTGATCATTTCCACCATGAAACGCTCAAGTTACTACCCAGCGTCATGACTTCATTTATCCATTCACTTGAAAGACTTCGCCTATTTAATAATTTTTCTATTATTTGTGGTAACTCATGGTTTAGGAATGGAATTAATTATATCTATGCAATTACGGAAGTCCATGAAATTACTGTCCATTTGAATAAGTGCCCCCTGTACTTCTGAGAAAAAATGGTCAAGGCGTTCAAGCAAGAGATGAGTGCATTCTTTTACGCTTGAAAAAAATGCATGCCATTGCCAATTTCAATACTACTCCAGGCCAACACACTCAAATGTTGGCAGATGAAAGGTATATCATATGCAACCAGGTATTCTCATTCCATGAGAGACAAGCTTCTGAGACAACCCCATTGTGGTAGTGTCAAGATATGAGAAATAAATGGCATATCAGCTTCTTGGTCGCGTTGATTATAAAACAGACAAAAGGCATGGTCGCCCACATCTCCTTCATATAGGCGGTAACCCTCAAGAGCCATTCCAAAATACCCTATAGTTCTGGGGAGTTTCATTTGTGGATTTTCCCTGTTGAGCAAAACTAACGCGGGGTAAAGCTTCTAGCTGCAAGTCCATACTGGTTTCCTCATCTCAGGGTTCTGTCACCATAAATAGTGAAGGTTCTTCGTTGGATGTTTCCATTGGCTCACTGGAGTATCTGTTGTGGAACCCTATTAGGCTCTGATTTATGTAATGAGGCTCGTCATGATGCCTTAGTTGTTGTGCTACAGTTGACCAGTGGCCCCTAGTAGTGTTCACTACTGTTTAATTTTGGCGGTATTGGTTAAAATCTGCTAAGCTGGTTACACAGGTTTAGAACCACCAAGTTACAGAAAGATAGATGAAGATCGCCAGTCCTTGATATATAATGGTAAAGTAAAAATAAAAAACTGCGCTCTTACGTATACTACTTTATTATATAAGAATAGCGGAAACCCCCTGCTTGATCTTCTCCTATATATTCTTATAAGATCATCCACTCTTCTCTCACTTCCAAAACTCCCCTTTCCCATTCTCTTTATCTTCTCTTATTCTTCAGTATTCTTGGTCAGTTTTTGACCATTTAGCTTAGTTAATCCCTATTCACTACAATTTTAGTGGGTTCACCTCACCATTGAGGCTCCAATGGAGATCGCTATATTCTCTGGAATATTATTGCCTTTATTGACTTGCTTTGAGTCAACATAGATTGTTACCCAGATCTCAAGGCTCATTTTGACTAAAAAATATGGTCCGCCAAGACTATATATGGCTTATCATCCAATCATACCAATATTTTAACAACAGCCAATGGTTACAAGCCTTTAGTGAGACTAATAGAGCCCTACTGGGATACCTCCCCGTTTTATAAGCCTGCATCAAACCCCACGATTTTCTCCTGCTACATTTTTTGAGCATTATAACTCCTTTGTACACTTGGACTAAGGAGATTTCACTACTATCCAAAACTTGCGCCTGTTCTAAGAAATGGCTTCAAGGCTAAAATTACTTGAACAGTTAAAAATGGTTTTCCCAACAAGACCTATGACACTACTGATGCCCTTGGCATATGGGATAATCCTCCCCCTCCTTATATGCAACTTGCTCTATCTTTGCATCTATGCTGTCCCTTAGAATTTGCATTGCCAAACCCAATTTTAAAGCGGACTTTCAGATATTTGAACTTTAAATTTCCATCTCAAATGTGCACTCTCAGGAACTATCTTTGCAACCTGTTTTAGTCAATTTTTGGATCCCATATTGACCTATTATATTGAGAGCTTAACTGTCATAGACACCCCCAAACTGATGGTTGGATATCCCTCACTGTATTACCACTGTTTTGTATTGAACTGTCAGTGGTCTCTCCGGCAGGTGAGACTAAAAACTTCTTTCATAGATGGAGGTCTCCTCACCACTGGCCCTGCACCGCCACAATCCATGGATACCCCTTGCTTTTGTCTTCAAAAGTAAAGGCTGTTAATAAGTCTATCTCATTTGATTTAAAGAATTCACTTTATTATATATCTGGACACTTTTCTGCCATCTTAGAACATATGCCTCCTACCCAGCCTACCATCCCTTTTGGCCAGGTGGAAAAGCTCGTTCCTATCATACCAGATTCACCCTAATTGGATGACCCCATTCAGAAATGGGTGTATATTCAAAAGAGTTTATTGAAGCCAAACTCTCCTAGGCAGACTCCTCATTGAGCCTGGATGTCCTTACTGGCGCGGTTCCTGCAATAAGGATTGTTGGGACATGAGGGATACTTAATCCAACTATCTTTTACTAATATCAGGTCCCCCAAAGTGCTCAGTGGTTTGGTAGCCCCAAAGGGTTTAAAAACTCTAAAGGAAAATAAGCGGTAAGAGAAACAATAGCTTTTAGATAGGCTATTGCACTATTTAAAGTGCTAGGCTAAAAGTGAGAGTATATAAAATCCAGTTTAAGAGGTAAATAGATAGATTACATAGCCGACTAAGGGAAATCATATGTCTCAATTATTGAAAACCTTTGCATCAATTTCTGGCAACATAATAAATACTTATTAATTAAACCATTGATCTAACTCAGCATTAATTGCCAGTAAATCAGAAAACTTGAAGCTAAGGGATCAATCCAAAATTGTCTTGGAATGACTAATTTAAGAAATAGCTCAACTGAGCAAATGAGGAGCACAAACCATTATATACTTAATTTATTCAGGGAAGGTCGACCCAAGGATGTACACTTCCAATATAGTGAGGATAAAAAATAGTTAACTATGAATTACTAAAGCCACCACAGAGGGTTTGAAGCCTCTCTTATTGTCTCCAGGACCACCAAGTTTAGGACGGTAGGGGGTTTATGCTTACTTATCCTTGGATGTAGCATGAGTGAAGTAAAGACTCAATCTTTTGGAACTATATAGGGAACCATGTATTGATTGTACTTCTGTTGCGTGGGGTCATGTTTCCAAACAACCATGATTGGAAATGTTCAAATATATAATTATGAAAACGATTAATGGCTTCTTGGAGGTTAGGCGTTGCTCATGTAAAATGACTCCAGTACTATAGTATGGATTGTACATAGTGATATTGCTACTATTAACGCCCTTAGGGATAGATGGATAGGTGACTCCATGTTATGAGCAAACATGTTTCTAGACAGACTAAATGGTTGTCCAATGTTTTGGCGGAATAGGCGCATGACCTCTTTACATATAGCTACTGATGTTGGACATTGATCAAAACGGTGTACTAGGCTTCCATATTGGACACATATTGTGCATGAGGAATGGGTAGCATTTGACCATTCTGCTTTGCGGTAAACTCTCCTCATGAATCTCCACACATGTGCTCTTATCCTGGGTTGAAGTAGTGAGTGATGTGTGTACCTCCAGACTCTCTTTGGGTCTCCAGATTGTATGGTATATCCATATGATCCAGGTAATCAAGCTTCAGCTATGATACTCGGATTTCTGCTTATTATGTTATCTGTGACTATTTTGCCTTTAACTTCTTGTCTGTGAGTTAGCCTTGGGTATCCTCGGTGAAAAACTGGACACATATGTGAACCTTCCACTCTACTCTTCTCATGGCTAAAAGTATTCATTTAAAGTGTACAGGAGTGCCATGTAGTCCTGCGGCTGTAGGATGAGACAAAAGATATTTGATTAATGTGTTTGGATGATATGTATTTATTAATCAGAGTGCTCATGTGAAATCAGATCTTGCTGTTATGGCACAATTTATATCTAGAAGGCCTGAACTAGTCACCTGAGCTATCCAAGATCTTGTATTCGGGTTACTTGAACTACATAATTAGTTAGCCTCATACCTACATTCCTTCTAGGGCAAAATAGGGTTTCAAGGCGTACAAGGGAGTTATGGTTGGACCAAATACATCCCTGTATTAAGGTGTTTCTTTGTAATAAAAAAGGACGGTGAGAAAATAAATTGCTTGGCCATAAACCATATGATTAATAGTATCAGGAGTTGACTATTGTGACCCTTCCTGTTAGACCTGTTTGATGTCCATGTAAGGAGGAAATGCGTTTCGTTATTTTATCTAGAAGTTGATTTTCCATAATGGAGTTAGCGTAGACTCCTACTTTCAATCATATTCTCAACTGACGGACTGGTCCAGCTGCCAGCTTGGTAGTGAAGGGAAGTTCCAGTGGGATAATTGCTGATCTTTGGCTCTTATGACTGGTGATGAGTCTTGATGTTGTATTGGTATGTTGACCCAGGGTAGATGGCGTCCAATGGGTCTGATATTTCCCCAGGAGTATGAGCCGTTTTTTAGTGTTAAGTGATGCATTGCTTATGGATGAATATTCTTATATTATCTTCTCAATTCTGCGAGCATCCTGTTTGTTGAATATATCCACCATTCAATCATCAGCGAAAGCCATCATTTTAACTGGAGGTTGGCCATAGATATTGATTCCATTGAGAAGGGCATTAACTATTCTGGATTAGGGGATCCAAACTAAAATTATATAGTAGAGGGCTTAAAGAGTCCCCTTGTTTGAGTCCTCTCTGTGGGGAAACTGAGCTAGTTAAAAACCTGCCTGCGCACAGCCATGGTGGTAGACTCTGTGAACAACATCCTCAATTTATAAACATATTTGGGCGTTTGAATTTTTGAAGGCAGGCCCTGAGATAGGTCCAGTTCACCCTGTCATATGCCTTCTGTTGATCTAAAAGAGTAGCGCTCCAGAGGCTTTAGATTGGAAGACACTTGGAGATGGGTAAATATTGTCCCATATGGATATTCTTGGGACAAATCCATATTGTGATGGGGATATCACATTTGGTGCAATTTCCTTAGTCGTTTGGGCATAATTATTTGAATATTTTAGTTTCAGTATTGATTAGGGAGATTGGGCGCCAATTGGATAGGTTTAGTATACCTCCTTTTTTGAACAGTAAAAGTGTATGCTTCTTTGCCTCCAGGTAGAGGGCATGTTTCCATAATGCACTTGTTCAAGAAAGCTAAAAAGAATATTAGATATGCTAGGTATATTGTTTATATATAAATCATTAATAGCTTTTCTCTCTTGTTGCAATAACTTTTGCAGCTTATTCAATTCAAGTATGATTTAGTTTGATAATCTCACAGAGGAGATTAGTTTGCGCCCATGTCAGGGAGAAGTTGGGCAAGTAAGGTAAAAGGCACAGGTGGTAGGCCCGTGACTTCCAACGTTCACAAACGCCCCAGAGAAAATGGTGGATTAGAAAAAAATAAAAAACTGGCAGTTATTATTTCCCCAGAAATCCTCGCTTGGCAGGTGCAATGTAACCAGTACATCAACACGCCGCACTCTCAACCACTCTCATTGGAGGAATATGGAGTCTGGGTGTTCCTGGATATTCAACAAACAGCATTGTGAGAAAAATTTTGTGGGGATGTGCACACTCATTTCCTGATCACAGTGTATGTTGCACCTCACTCAATGTCATGTGGTTGGCTGGATCTTGGTTTCAAAAACAAGGAGGCAACAGATGAAGCTGCTGCAGTGCGCGTAGTGATCAACCTCCCTGAAGGGCAGCAGGTTATCAAAACCAAGCACACCAGATGAACAAAATCCAACCAAATTTTCCTCACGTTCAACTTTTTGCCCACTACAGTCAAGTGTGCTGTTCTGGAGCAGCACCTGAAAGCTGTTCTCACCATATATGGCGAAATACAATCCAAGAGATGCAATGCTTTATGCTGATGCCACACCTGTGCACCGGCAAAGCCATTGCAGTTTTTTCAAACTGAGGAGATTGTGAAGGACTTAACCCAGATCCCGCACTCCACTTTTATTAATATTGAGGGGCATACCACCCACCCTTTCCAGGTAACTGTGGACAGCGCACCCCCCATTTGCACCCACTGTGACGCGTTTGGCCATAAGGCACACGCATGCCCCACCAAGGAGGGCATCACATTCCAAGAGCACCCCTCAGCGGCCATGACCAACGGGGAGGCTCACTATGAACCAACCACCAGTACCAAAGAGGCCTTCCCGTGGGGAGCACAAGGCTGCTACTTACTAGTAAAGCCTGTCTCTCCTCAAGAATTAAAGAAGGCCAAACAGGCCCACAGGGCCATGTCCAAGGAAGTGGCCAAGGTCGCCTCCGCTATCCCACACTCCCAACGCCAAGAGGACATTGAAACCTTCATGGTGGAAGCAACTCGGGAATCACTCAACCAAACAGATTGGGATGCCCAAGATGATTGGGCCACCCAATTTGAGGATCCGATGGGTGACTCAATCTCGCCTGACCTTTACAACCAAGCCCCAATTGGATCTGATTTGGTCTCCAATCTGCCTGAAAATTTTTTTGACCCGAACTTTGGTGCACCAAACTCATCCACACTGCAAAAAATTCGTCTGACAGCAGGGAAACCAAAAGTGAAGGCAAAAGCCAACGTGAACCTGTCTGCTAAAATTAACAAATCTTCTGATAGCATTGCTGCAAACACCCACGCCACCATGAAGGCCCGTGGGGATCCAGAGGAGGCTGGTGGGCCCAGGTGCCCACCCCCTCGCACCTAAGGTGCAAAGAGGGAAGCCTTCACTTTAGGGATGTTGAACATCGCCGGACTCAAGGCCTCGCCATCCCAGGCTAGGAAACTGAGTTTTTTTACAAAAAAAATTTACCTGTATACATCCTGGCCATCCAGGAGTCCCACTGTCCACAAGGTTCTGAGGACGCTTGGAAAATTATGCTCCTCCCTTCCCTTTCCTTCTGGTCTGAGAATGTGGGGTGCTAGTTTGAAAACCAGTTTTTTTAAATTTTTATTGTCAGAATCCTTTCTCATTGGCTGAGTCCTCATTGTCACATTTTCGTGGGCTGATGTGGTGCACGCAATCATCAACATTTATGCCCCAGCCTGTGCATGAGAGTGTCAGGAATTTTTCTCATTGGTCAAATCCCTTCCATTACCCCCTGAACCTTTTGTAGTTGGTGAGATGAACTGTTGGTTAAACACATCCACTGACGCTGGCCTTCCTCTTCCCATGCCCCCAGGGTCATGTAGAACCTCGCGTTCTAAAGGCCACCCTTGGGTTGTTTGACATGCTGCCATGGGAAGCTCCGCTGCTCGAGAACATGACGCGCCCCCATATCCACAATAGACAATCAAGGTCCATGTCCCACATTGACCTTATCCTCACAACAGTACAATTTCAATCCCATATTTCCCACTTCCACACATCAAAAATCAATTTCTACAATCACCAGCTGGTATTGATAACCTACCACTTACCCATCACAGTGGCTAGGGCTCCACATTGGTGCAAACTCTGCCCACCCAAACTCGCGTCGCCAGGTTTTACACATGAGTGGAATCAGCGACTTCAGCAAAAGAGTTTATTACACCATTTTGTGCGGACCCAAATTCCACATGGTCAGCCTTCAAAGTGGATACCATCCGCCACGCTCACACCTCTCCTCCCAACACTCATGAGCTACATTGGCCATCATCTCGCGCGCTCTGGCAGAGTTGACACACCTGGAGTCCAAAATCCCAGCCACGGGCTACAGCCATGCTTGGGGCCAGAAGTGAGCAGAAGCAGCCGCCCACCTCAACGCGCTTGAAAGGCAACACAAACATTGGGTCTTTGTTCAGTACAGGGCCAAACACATTACAGAGGGCAGCACATGCTCCGCTTATTTTTTCAAAAATTCTTCACATCATGCCAGAGCGTTGCCTGAACATAGGTGCAGAGGTCAGACAATTATGTTGTGGATACGCCGGCTGAAGTGGCGATAAAATTACAACAGTATTACTCCAAGTTGTACCGATCTGTTCCAATTCAGCTGGATGAAATGGCGAAATTTCTTGATAGCACTCACATCCCCACCATTTCTTAATACCCGGAGTTAATAAATTTTATTACTCCAGATGAACTCTGGTCCGCCATCCACAGTGCACCAAATCGGAAATGCCCAGACACTGATGGCATTCCGTATGAGTTTTATAAAAAGTACTTCATATATCTATCCCCACTGCTGCTTGCCTCCCTTAACCAGAGCCTTCTGGAAACGCACCTTCTACCAGGAGGGCAAGAGGCCTTCACCATCACACCCTTCAAGAAAGGGGATAATACAGACCTAGCCAACTGGCACCCCATTTCTCTAACTAACACGGATACTAAAGTTTTAACTAAAATCATGGCTAACCGTTAAGGGATTTTAGCCTCTGACACCATCTCCCCAGAACAATTTGGTTTCATACCCAGAAGATCGATTTGGGACAATGTGCACTCTGTGGCTAACGCATGCCAGTCCACAGCCTCTGGGGCACTTATATTCTTGGACCAACAGAAGGCCTATGATAGAGTAAACTTGGAATACCTCAGGGCATGCCTCCATCAATTCCGCTTACCCCCTTGCTTCATCAACTGGGTAATGCTGTTAACGGAATCTGCAACAATGGCAGTGCGTGGCCCTGGCTTCCCAACAGAAGTAGTCCGCCCTCAAAGGGGCTTATGACAAGGGGACCCCCTTAGCTCACTGTTATATAACTTCAGCCTTGACCCACTACTTTGAAACGTGAACGCCCAGCTCACTGGGGTCAATGTACCAGGCCAAGCCCCAAACAAGATGATGGCGTTTGCAGATGACTGTGTGGTTGGGGTGTCTAATAAAGACGCATGTGCACTTAAAGCTCTCATCCAGGAGTATTAATGGGTAATTAATGCTGCACTGAACGCTTCCAAAACCGAAATCATCCTCCTTGGTCGGTATCAAACCTGATGGGCCCCAGCGACCAGTGCCCAGCCTAACCCATCTGCTCGCACACATGCTCGCCCTCCCTGCTCACCCCACACCGACCCACAGGTGCTCCCCTTCGTGCCATGCCCTACCATAGGGTTTATCCGCCATCTGGGCGTGTGGGTAGAGGCAGGCGGGTATACCTCAGCAGTAATGGAAAGTCATATTCTAGACAACGTGACGAAGCGCATCGCCTCCCTCAGAGCCCACCCTACTTCCCTTACTGGCAGGGTTGTTTTAGCCAAATATATACTCCTCTCCAAAGTCTGGTTTGGAGCCCACGCCATCGCCTTCTCCCCAGTTTCTTTCAAATCTATGTATGCCCTTCTACAAGGGTGGTTCTGGTCAGGCCGCCCACAGCCAGTGCGGCTTGAGGTCATGTTTGTCCCTCGTCATCATGGGGGCATGGGCCTGCTCGACTTTAAAGCCCATGCTGCCAAGATCCTTGGCACCTGGATTGCAGCTGTCACCGCCCCTACGCTCCCCTCCCAACACTGATCCCGCGCGGCCCACTCCAACTTCTCTCGCGCCCTGGGCCTTACCAATCCGTTTAACCCTCACTCCTTGATGAAATATCTGGCTTCCCACCCATCGGCCACAGGTCCTTATGGTACTAAACCCCACTTCAAACGAATCCTCCTCTCCATGCGGAGCGCTTAATGGATAATCCATATTTTTGGACACACAGCCCAGAGAGGCCGCCCCTCTCCTCGGTTCACACAGGAGGTACAGGGGCTACCCATTCAAGATGGCTTGATCCCCACACGGCCCCATGTCCTATCCAGGGTGGACTATCTGGATATGATGGACATCCCTTATTCCCTTGAGACCCAGAAGACTTTTTGGAAATACGCACACCACCCCCTATTGCTGCCTCATATCCGTTCCCATGTGTGGCGCTGCCTGAGGCAGGTGTACCATATGGCTGAGCGCTCAAACGCTTTACACTCATCCTGAGTTGTGTGTGGCCAGTATGAAACGCTGTTCCACCACCTGGAGAAGTGCCCTACCTTTGAAGCGATATGGCGCAAAGTTCAACGTCTGCTTGGCCAGGATCTGGCATATCCCTTCAGTCTGTCAAGGGATATGTTTGCTATATCCATGGTATCCCCTCTTCCACCCTCCCTCCGTGCTCTTGTGGTCGCAATCGCCATGTGGACTATCCACACGATTGTCTTGGATGCCATTGCAGGATCCACCCCCACCCTCCCAGAAGCTGTCCACAGATTCCGGTCCCATTTGATGGACCACTTTCAAGCGTGGATGTTTTAGTACCTCCCACCGCGTCGCCATCAGCTGGTCTCCTCCTGGTTCCCAGTTTGGTTCATCAACTCAGACTTCTTCCCCCACATGTGTTCAATTGTGGTTACAGCCCCTTTACATGTTCCCCCTCCTCCCCATAGTGGCGTTCCCGCTGGAAACAAGAGATAGCATCGCTTCTCTGGGGTGCCTTCCTTGTTATTGAGTTTTGTTTTCTTTCATGTTTACTTTTGGAAGTGTCCATCCCCTGGTCAGCCTTCCCCACAATAACAATAAAATATATTGTTTATATAAATTTCATAGAGAATCCCAACAGGTCCAGGGCATTTACCTCTTGGTTTACCTCATACTACTTCCCATAATTCCTCACATGATATTAGGTTAATTAGATTGTTGTTTTGAGCCATGGTGTTAATATGTGCATTGGCGAGGTTTTTAATGCTGGTTAATCAGTTTGGATTTATATAAATTTGTATAAAACCTGTGTACTTCAACGACGATTTTTTGGGTGTTTCCACTATGGATTTGTCTAGTCATTGGACCTGTGTGCAGGCCATCAAATTTTTTGAGGCGTGGAATCAATGGAAAAAAATAGCTTAAGAAAGTTCTATCCATCTTTTAGTTTTTTGCTCTATATTGAACCCCAATTCAGTATAGGTGTTCATGTATCAGGGTGTTTAGCTGAGCAGAAACCTCTTCCCATTTGCATCCCTACCAAGGGCTATATCCTGTGAGTAAGACAATATTTTACAGAGAATTGATTTCTGCCAAGTTATGTTTGATAATGACTAAACTGACCTATAACTTCTTGATGCTGTGTGTTTAATAAGTTGTATGTTTTTTTTTAAATTTTCCATGTAGTAAAATTAGTTCAAACAGAAAGGTGTTTAAAATTCCCATGTTGAGGATATTTCCTCCATCCAGGATTGAATTCTGAGTTGGTTAAATTTTCTGGGAGTATTCTGCACCACCTGGGTGCTGGTGTAGTTGTTTCTGCTAGCGTTAAAGACACCAAAACTATCCAATGGTGGGAGAATTCAATTTTTGTAGCCTTGAATTTATGAATTTGGTATCGGAAAATTAATGGTGTGATTATTAGGTCTATCCATGACATAGAGATAATTACACCATTGTGCACATGTGGGCGTGTCATGTTTTGTATTAGGGGTGACCGTCCAGGTAGTGGGTCATATAGTACCAGGGTGGCCTATATCACGCGAAGTTCACTTTCCCTTGTGGTGTCTCCATTGTGTGTGGCCATTGTAAATATCTGGATTAATCCATAAGTTCATGTCTCCCATGACAAAAGTGTTTGCAGGAAGATGGAGTTGTGTTATAGCTGTTAAAAACTCTTATTAGTCCATTACACAGTTTGGTGCATACACACTAGTTATTGTGTGCACTTCTTTGTGCTATGAGAAGGTAATGGCTAGTACGCAGCCATCCAGGAACAAATTTTTATTAATGAATTTAAAGATTTGGTCCACATGTGCTATCACCCCACAGTGTTGTGACCAAAACGATATTGTTGGGAGAAGCATGTTTTTCCATGGCTCCTCCTTTCCCTGTAGATAGTGTTTCTCTTGCAGCGCCAGGATGTCCACAGTTGGGTTTACAGGAGACTCAATTCTTGGCCCAGGATGGTAAGGCCTTGTTTCCAGCTATATTAAGCATCCCTATATCTACTGAGACACGTGATGCGCCTCAAGAGCGGTTAGCAGGGCCCCAGTCCTAATCCATTGCCCTCATTTCTCTCCATTGCATCTTTGCTGTGGAGAGCATAACTGTGAGTAGGAGTTGGGTGTATTAAGCCCCTTTCATTACCGCTGCTTTTTCTCCTCTCTTGCCTTTGTTAGTTTTCACTTTATCATTGTGGTGCACTTGTGTGCTCTTATTAGACACATATTGAATTTTAAGAGCATTCCATTGTTAATTTTTGCTCTCAATTGGGTTGTGCTCCGCAATTTTGTGGAGTGTGTTGAATCTCTGTTTTGCCACATTTGCTTACAAATTGGGTTCCGCCAAATTTATTCTGTTTGGATAGGTTGTTTGGTTTTCCGTGAAAAAATTAATTGGCTTATTGTTTCAAGTTCATCCATGTCTTTAAGATCTGTTCCAGTGAGATGGATGATTCCACCGAGGCCTTTGCCTTTGCTACAGCCAATTTGTGATCTTGTTTGGCCATTTATCATTCTTTTTGGGGAAATTGGGTCAATTATTTTATATTTTCAGTGTTCTCCCCAGTTTTATGCTTGTGATGTCTGTGATTTTGGCATACTCTGAGTCATCTTTGCCCATTTCTTCCTCACAGAATTCCATTTTCTCTTAGGCCTTCTTTTATGGGACAAGCATGAATATTGTTCCCAAAGGCTTAGCAGTGGTTGCATATGGGTGCGCGCTCTCCACTGCTGCACAGAATAGTTGGGATTTTTTCCCATCAATAGTGAAGGATTTGATGTGGGGGATCTTAGTAATATCCTCCATTACCTCCTGGTTTGGTGAAATTATTGAAATTGCCTTCCAAGTGCTAAGGGTTAACATTAGCTGGAATCTTTGCATTTCTAAATTGTTTGACTTTTTCATAGGCTTCCAAGCCTTCCCAGAGATGTCATTAAACTACTGTGAACGCCAGTATAGTAAGAAGGTAGGGTGAAAATTTTAAAAGTATCTTTGGAATTGGTCCAACGTGTGCATTTGGTTGATACCAAATGCTGACAGTTAAAAGGGTCAAGCATTACAATGCCCTTCGCTGCTTCATTTGCTTCTTATGCTGTTTTTAATAAAAGATCTACCCAATGTTTGCGAGTAGTATGGGTTGTTAAGTACACTACATGCGGGAATAATTTAAGTTGGGCTTCGCCAAGCTTTACCCACATTGTCTTTGTCTCTACGCCCAAGAATACACGTATCCCATGTTTCACTTTTGATGGTGGTTGAAAGTGGGATACTTTCATGTAACTTCAGTACTTTACTAATTAAATTCACAAGACCTGTGGGGTGCACCACATTGTTTTTTGTTTTTACTGGTATTTTCATTTGTTCCTGTGCGCTTGGTACATTTGGGCGGTGCAGATCCAGGTCCACTCCCCTTTACTGCATTTGCACAATTTTTACTTTATTAGTTGTTGTAAGTCCTGGGGAATGTCCTCTGGGTGTTAATCGGGACATTTTCCCATTCCTGAGCAAGAAGGTACCAAAGAGGATGGCCATACCCCTTGGTATCCAGGGCAATCTCGCTCACATGGAAGATGAGCGCTGGGTAACAGCCCTTCCACTTTGGATCCCACTTCTGGTACCCACACTCTCCTAGGCAGAACTGCTATGAGGAATCAGGAAAATCTGCTCTGAGATTGCTGAAATGAAATCAATTGCAACTAATTCGAGCAGCAATCAGCCCAATGCTTGGATTTCAAATGGCCAAAAAGGTATGAAGACTGAATTTTCAGCTGGAATGTCCGATGGGTGAAATTCAGTTAACATGATGATTGGAAAAATCTTCCTTCTCCCAAATCCATCGGGCATCACCCCCAATGGGCAGGTAATAGCATTGGACACCATCAATGAGGTTTAAAGCTTCCTGCTGGCAAATTGGGTGTTGCGCCTGATACAATGCCACTGACCAAATGAATGGCCCAGCGACTGAGCATAGGCAGGTTGGGCGTCCCAAACCTGTTCCCAACCAAATGGGCTCACCCCTATGTGGGGTGGCCTTGGGGGATTCCTGCCACTCATCAGGCCAAACGCCATCATGCCAACCATCAAAAATGTAGTTGAGCCTTGGTTCAGATGTTTGAGGTTGAACCAACCGTGACTCGGTCCGCCACCAAATTTTTTGACGTCAGTTCCCAGGGAACTAAACCGCCCATTCCCAAATAATTCGTCAGTTAGTTTGAACTTGCGGGACCCAATCCTGGCTTGGTTTCCTTCCAAATCGAAGACTATTAAATTAGTCACATCACACTGAGAAAATAGTTGGTCGATTTTTCTTCTTTAATTTTCCATTAAAAAACCTTCCCCAAAATCTAGTTTTCATATGTTGAGAATTAAGGCCACTTTTTCCGCTGACACTCTCATACCCCTCGGGGTTACTGGCTGTGCTTGTCTAGTATTTTATTTTATGCCTGTATAAAATTCTGGCTCACTGACAGATATTGGTGGAACTCCTTTCTAGTTCCATATTCGTCAAATCAACAGCAGTACTTGGGCATTCTGGTTTACCATTCAGGTGCTCTGGCATCTGGCCTGGCAGGTCAGCCTAATTCTTGCTTGCTGTTTGCCTGAGAGTTGTGCTCATCTCACCTGGTATTGATTATCAAATTGTACTGTTCAAATCGAATAATTTACTAAAAGTGATAGTAATTGGAAAGAAAAGCAACAAACCACTATATACTTTTTTTAGTACTAGATGGTCCCAACCCAAGGGGGGACAAACCACTATATACTCATAGCTGAATATCAATAAATCAATACCCTAGATTAGAGGCTTCACCCAAAGTAGGGCAAATCCCAACAGTACCCCCTCCAATACTCAATTGAGGATCAAAACCCAAGACATCTGTAACTGGGAAGGAAGTTAAGGGTAGTTAAAATCTTTGGCCATATTTGGTATGATGAACAGATAAAAAATTAAAATTATGAATCCCAAAGAAAAGATAAAACCAAACATAGCGGTTGGAGTATGGGCCAAAGGCAGATGGCGCGGATACAATAGTGAGATCTGTCCATGTTATCCTTGGCATATGTATTGTCAGTAAGCCTTAGAATAATTCAACTAAATTGAATTGGAGAAACAATTCAAAGGTTTGTTCTTATAAGCTTTTAAGCTATCCTTCATTAGTCCCCAGTTGATCAGAATGCTGAAAGCTATTATGGCTTATCCCCTATAGACATAATAACAGCTATCGTTGAAATAGCACAACCTAATTGAATGGGGAGCTCACTTTGAAAATTTAGAGATATTTCATCAATTCTAGATGATTCAATTGGCAGCTGTACCCAACTTATATAAACTCTAAATTCAAAAGTGGAACAGTAGATTTGAAAGGTAAATTATATTTTTAAGGGTTATAAAATAAGGAAAATATTAAATTAGGCTATTGGTATTAAATAATACTTAGTAAAGCAGGTTGGACCAGAAGAGAAAATACTTCAACAGGACTAATGTTTTTTGATCAGATGGCTAAACACTCCAAATGACACTACTTGAGAGAATTTGAGATGCGCTCAGATTCTTACAGCACCTGATCCCAGGTCTTATCCTCTTGTTGTTGACCATGGGATTGACTACTTGGCGGCTGATGCAGGGTCCCTAGGTCTTTCAATCGCTTCTCCTTCTTCCTGGGTTTTGTTTCTCATGGGGAGCTTGGGGGATCTAGCTGGGAAATCCAGTTTTTCAAGATAGGAGGGTCTAGTACTACGGTCTTGTTTTTGTTTGTCTTCTGAAGACCCATGCGTGAGTATTTTCTAGAATTTTTACCAAATTAAGATTAATCAGAATCAATATGCTCTATCCCTCCATGTCATAGATCTTCAGACGTGAGTACTTAAATATAATAAAAGTTTTATATACAATTAAGGGAAAAACTTCCTAATTTATGAATATACTAACGTTATACTATATAACAGTGATAACTGATTATTATTTGCTAAACAGAAAAGTAACATCTTTATTTAGAGGTTCCAATATTTAATGCTTCAAGTATTAAACATCGGGATAATAGCAAAACACCACAACAAAAGATATATTGAGTTTTTTGAAATACTGAGGCATTAGTTCAGTAATTTTGAAATTTTAGCATTTGATCGTCTAGATTGATTCTGGATCTCAACGTCAGGAGGTTTTAATAGTTTCATTTAGACGACTCAGGCAGTAACATTGTCTTAAATCTTTGTTTAGGTTCAAATACCACCATCAGAATTACTCAAATTTTAATTTTAACCTGGAATTCTGACAATGATGAAACAGTTTATAAAGAAGTTTATGTGTAGCTTCTCAAACGCTAACAGGATAGTTGAGTCTCTCACCTACCACTGGCACATTTCATATAGAATAACATGTTTCACATTACAATAGACACCTCCCTTTTTGGAAACTTTGGCTACAAACTTAGTTTTATTTTAATTATATGACCAGAGTTAACAGTTTGTAGCTGAGAATTAACAAAAAATAGTTAATAGCATTTAAGTTGTGAAGGAACTTCTGGCTGACGCCGTGTAAACTTTTTAAAAACTGCTTGCTGTCGCCTTTGAGATTACTGCACAGTTTTTATGTGCATTGCAATAAATTGTTGAAATAGTTGGTAATATTTGTGTGATGATAGTATGAAAACTAACACCCTTGTTGTATCTTCACAGCAAACATGGAGTACTGTCTCCAACGCTGAATGGTGCTACTTGCTCTTAAAATACTTGAAGATATTTTGAATTTATTAAGTTCTTCCCTCTAAAGCTTCTTTATGATATAATTTGAAACTAAAACTTAACCTATTAACTTAGTTTCAAGGGTTTTCTTCTACTTTCCTCACGCAGGAGCCTATGGAGATCAGAAAATTTATTTTTAGATAAACAATATCTAATCTTTCCTAATTCTACTCTCTAAAGGTAAAAAACAACAATTGTAAAACAAGCTAAATATTAAAGTATTTGAACTAAATTTATTTTGATCTGCTTTATTATTATAAAACGAAATAATTTATAGGGAAATTGGCGCTCAACCCTTGTTGACACCCAAATGAGGAAAGGGCAGATGTTGCCATTGGATTAGCTCATTTTAGGCTGAACATACGGATCTTTTTCAATAAGCTAGTTGGGTTTTACTGCTGTCTAGCAATGTGACCTTCTTTAAGTAATTTAATAAATGCGTTTCCCATAGCCTTAATTAACTCCATTGGGGTAACCTAATTAAGCTAGCGACCTACTTAGGTAATGGGAACTTTATCATTAGCAGTAGCACAAATTATCTTAAGAGGTTAACCTGAAAGTTGTTAATAAAGTGTTGTCAGCGCTAAAAAACTACACACAGATCCCTCAGTCAATAGACAACAAATCATGATCGAATTCAACTAAATAATTCGATTCTTGCTATTAGAATTAGTGATATAATCACTCACTATTGTTGGGGATCATCTCTAATGAGGCTTAAGCAAACTGGCAGATTAAACTCTGGAAGTTAATTATTATTTGTCAGAGTAAATTTGATGAACGATAGTTAGCATCTGAAATGATAACTCTCAAATTACAAGTGGGTCTCATCCCCTAATTGAAAAGCAGATATACTATAAATAATCAAGCTGGGTAGTGTTCATACAAAAAAACCAACACATCTCCACAATTGACCAGATCACCCAGAAAAAGGTTTTTCATAGGCAGACGCCTCGTCCTCTTGAGACTTAACTAACAAGTTTGGGTCAGAGGTCCTTCCTTTGAACTTACCCACCTTATTAGTTCTTTGGTCCCCTTCTTGCTGCAGCCTCCATATTTCGCAGTCCTATGGCCAAATGCTATACAAGGACTACTTATGGGCTTCAGTGCCTATAACACAAATGGAATTTGTGTTTTACCTCAGATTGAGATTATATGACACCACATCATTTAAAGGATATTTCTGGTCAGCTTGCACAAATTCTTGTTCCTTTATATTCTCTAGGCTGGTCTTTCGATTTTCAATCAGAGCAGATCATTTACTAGTGCCTCTTTACAGCAGATCTAGTTTAAAACCGTTCTGATCCTGCCAACAATAGAAGGGAACTCTTCCAGATGATTTTGATAGTGGCAAGGAAAAATCAATATAATATATTCAGTTATTATTTTTTATATGAGGTTATTATCTTATAATATATATATCTTTGTATTGGAACTTCGCATATCAATAGGTTTAGATGTCCTTCTTTTCAAGCTATACTACCAGTTCAGAGGTTCACTCTCAAACTTAACAGAAACTATGGCTTAACATTCTCTTTAAAACTTAACCAATACACCATAGCTTAAACTATTGTCAGTAGGCTCTGCGGTCCCACAAAAATTGCATTTTTTTACTTTAGATTCAACACTTTAAGTATTTGCTATGGACCCTATTCATCATATGACCATCCCTGATGTTCTTTATTGTATAGGCATCTGTCACCAAATTGGCGATAATTTCTAACTTACCTGTGCATAGAGCATACAACGTTTATCTTCTTTCATATCCAAGTGTATGACAATAACTACCCTATCTCCCACATGGTATTCTTGCAGCGCTGGTTGGTCCTTCTCATCCATATTCTTTGCTTCATTTTTTTCAGTGTCACGTTAATTGCTTATAATTTCAATTCAACCATAATATTTTCCAGTAAGTTTAGGTATTTCTCTGCTTTCATCCCTAAAGCTAATTCCCTAGCGGAATAAAATAGGTGATGTGCGGCAATTTATACATATAAAAGTTTAAACAGCGTTTTTCTTGGCGCTGTGATAACTAATATTACATGCAAAGGTAACAGAAATCAGATGAGTTCCCTGAGTGAAAATTTTCCTTGCTACCAATTTTCTCAGCATCATGGATAGATTTGAAATACTTTTCTACCATTCCGTTTGTTTTTGGATAAAAGGGAATAGACAACACTCCTTGGATTCCCATTAGTTTTTTCAGGCTTGGGATCATGTAAGACGTACATTTTGTTCTTTTGTCACTTAGTAATACTTGCAGGCATCCATTCTAGTATACTAATTGGTCCAGTATGAATCTCACTGTACTTGTTCATCAACTCTGCTTAAAGCATCTATTTAGACCCATCTAGTCAGATGGTATCTCATGACTATGATGTACTTTACTCAGGCAGTTTTAACACTCAAGGGTCCCATAACGTCTACTGAAACTGTGTGAAAAGTGAACCCAGGTCATATTAGCTAGTATCTCGTCAAATTCTTGTGTAAATTGTTGAGTTGCAATTCCACGCTACAGGCAAGATAATACACTACATTATAGTCAATTGATTCCCAGAAGTACTGGCATAAATAGTCTTTGGTTTTATTAGGCTGACATGGTTGATGACTTTGTGCGTGGCTTGAATGCTTTCCACTCATTGTGATGGTTTAGGAATTAAAGACCATTCCTGTCAAAAGACTTATATAGCTTTCTATTCTTAATTTTAGTTTCTTATCACTTTCTTCAGAGTGCCCTAAATTCCTGGGTTCATCCCCAATATTCTCTTATATCATCCACTGGAATAATTTATCAGCTTTATGATACATAACTTGAATAGCAGGAAATCTTAACAGTCTTTCAGCATTACAATGTGCTTCTCCTGCTCAGTGTATAATTTTAAAATAAAAAATTTTTCAGATTTAAAGTTATTGGGCCAGTCATCCCTCTGGTTCTAAAGTTATAAACTAGCAAAAGGACGAGTAGTTTGTCACAACCCTTGATTTGTGTCTCATATATGTACACTAGATATTGTTTACATGCATAAATTACCACAAGGCACTCACACTCTATAATGGTGTAGTTCCTTTCCGCTGGTGTCAATGCTCTTTTTACAAATGCCAAAGGATGCTCTTCCTTATCGTCTATTTGACTTAAAATAGCGCCAATTACCGTTAATGAGGCATTATTCTGTATGATAAAATTTTGTTTGAAATTCTTATATTTCAGGACAAAATTAGTCATCTGGTAATTTTGTAGCTTATCAGATAAGTTTTGAGCATCATAATTCCACACAAATTTTTGATTCTTTAGTGGGTGAAATAATGGTTTTGTGATTAAAGAAAAATAATTTTGAATCAGTGATAGTAGCCAACCATTCCAAAGATTTGTATGTCATTAATGATCTTCTGTATTGACATCCACTTGATGGCTGCCATCTTCTGTGGTTTCAGTTGCAATCAGCTCAAATTTATCACAAACCTCAGGTACTCAAGCACTTTTTTAAGAAATGAAATTTTTTGGCTTGATCTTTGAATTTGCTATTGCTAGGAGATTAAAAACGTCCACTAAGTAATTTAGGTGATTAATGAATGTCCTAATGTATAAATTGATGTTGCCAAAACTTTTCTTTCTTGTTGCAAACACTTTTGTAACCTATTCAATTCAAGACTAAATCTAGTTTGATAATCTCACAGAGGAGATTAGTCTGCGCCCATGTCAGGGAGCAGTTGGGCAGGTAAGGTAAGGGGAGCAGGCGGAAGGCCCGCGGCCTCCAACGTTCGAAAACGCCCCAGAGAATCTGGCGGAATTGACAAAAATCTCAAAAAACCGGTGGTCACAATTTCCCCAGAGATACTCGCGTGGCAAGCACAATGCAACCAGTACATCAACACGCCACACTCCCAGCCACTTTCGTCGGTGGAATTCAGAGTCTGTGTGTATCTGGACATCCAAAAAATGGCCTTGTGGGAAAAATTTTGTGAAAATGTACACAAAATTTTCCTGACCGCGGTGTATGTTGCACCTCACTCCATGTTGCACAGTTGGCTGGACCTAGGTTTCGAAAGCAAAATAGCAGCAGATGAGGCTGCAGCAGTGTGCATAGTGGTCGACCTCCCCAAAGGGCAATGGGTCATCAAAACCAAACGCACCAGATGGACAAAATCAAACCAAATTTTTTCACGTTTGACTTTTTGCCTACTACAGTAAAACGTGACATTTTGGAGCAACACCTGAAAGATGGTCTCACTGTATATGGCGAAATACAATCTTTCGAAATGCAACACTTCACGCTGATGCCACACCTGTGCACCAGTAAAGCCATCGCAGTTCTGACCCCAACTGAGGAGATCGCAAAGGACCTAACCCAGATCCCGCACTCCACTTTTATTGATATTGCAGGGCATACCACCCACCCATTCTGGGTAACCGTGGACAGCGCGCCCCCATTTGCACCCACTGTGACACGTTTGGCCATAAGGTGCATGCATGCCCCATCAAGGAGGGCGTCACATTCCAAGAGCACCCCTCAGTCGGCCATGGCTAGCGGAGAGGCGCACTACAAACCAACCGCAAGCACCAAGGAGGCTTTCCCGTGGGGAGCACAAGGCTGCTACCTATTGGTGAAGCCCATCTCCCCGCAGGAGCGGAAGAAGGCCAAGCAGGCCTGTAGGGCCACGGCCAAGGAAGCGGCCAAGGCCACCACCGCCATCCCACACTCACAATGCCAGGAGGACATGGAGACCTTCGCAGTGGAAGTGACTCAGGAATCCATCATCCAAAAAATTGGGAAGCCCATGCTGAGCGGGCCACTCAATCTGAGAATCTGATGGGAGATTCAATCTCACCCAATCGCTGCACCCAAGCTCTGGTTGAAACTGACTTGGGACCTATCCCAACTGAAAATTTTTTTTGACCCACTCGACGTTGCACCAAACTCATCCACACCGCAAAAAATTCGTCCGACGTCAGGAAAACAAAAAGCGAAGGCCTAAGCCAATGCAACTGTTTCTGCAAAAATTAACAAAAACCCCAATAGCGTTGCTGCTAACACCCATACTGCTGTGAAAGCCAATGGGGACCTTGAAGAGGCTGGTGGACCAGGGGCCCACCCCCTCACACCTTAGGTGCGATGGGGGAAACCTTCACTCTAGGGATGTTGAATATCGCCGGATACAAGGCCTCCCCATCCCGGGCTAGGAAACTGAGTTTTTTACAACATAATTTACCCGTGGTTATCCTGGCCATCCAGGAGTCCCACTGTCCACGAGGTTCCAAGGAAGCTTGGAAAACAATGCTCCTCCCATCCCTATCCTTTTGGTCAAAGCACTGTGGGGTGCTAATTTGGAAAAATAATTTTTTTCAAATTCACATCCTCAGAAACATTCCTAAATGGCTGAGTGCTCGTCGTCACCTTCTCGTGGGCTGACGTTGCGCACACAATTGTCAACATCTATGCCCCAAACGGTGCACATGAGCGTTGGGAATTTTTCTCGTCAGTCAAATCCCTCCCACTACCCCCTGATTCTTTCCTAGTTGGCGACATATACTGTTGGCTAACCTTGCCAACAGACCGGTGGCCTCCCTCACCCCACGCCCCACAGGGTCACATAGAACTATGCATTCTAAAAGCCACCCTGGGGTTAATGGATGCGCTGCTGCAACATGCCCCACTGCTCAAAAACATGACGCGTCCCCACATCTACAACGGCCAAGTAAGGTCCATGACCCACATCAACCTTATTCTAATGCCAGCGAAATTCCAACCCCACATCTCCCACTTCAAAACAACGAAAATGGAATTCTCTGACCACCAACTGGTCTCGATAACCTACCACCTACCCATCACAGTTGCAAAGGCCCCACATTGGTGCAAAATCCGCCCCCTGAGCTCGTGTTGCCAGGATTTTCCACGTGGTTGGAAGAGGCAACTTTGGCAAAATTGTTTGTTGCACTGTTTTGCGCGGACCCCATTTCCACATGGGCAACTTTCAAAGAGGACACCATCCGCCACTATCGCCATCTCTCCTCCAGATGCTCACGAGCCACATTGGTGGTTATCTCGCGCGCTCTGGCAGAATTGGCCCATTTGGAGTCCAACAACAAGCCTTAGGATACAGCCCTGCATGGGGCCAGAAGTGGGCGGAGGCAGCCGCCCACCTCAATGCACTCGAAAAGCAACACAAACATCAGGTTTGTGTCCAATACAGGGCCACATGCATCACTAAAGGCGACAAGTGCACCGCATACTTCTTTATAAAAAATTTGCACCACGCCAGAGCGTGGCCTGCACACAGGTGTGAAGATCGGATAATTTCATTGTGGACACACTGGCCGAAGTGGCAATTGAAATGTAAAAATATTACTCTGAGTTATACCGAGCCAAACCAATTCAGCCAGCCAAAATGGCAGAATTTCTTGACTGAGCTCATATCCGCACCATTTTCTGATACCCGGAAATAATGAATTTGATTACTCTGAACAAATTATGGACAGCCATTCGCGGTGCGCCTAACTGAAAATGCTCAGGCCCAGATGGCATTCCATATGAGTTCTACAAAAAATATTTCAAATATATAACACCATTGCTGCTAGCCTCACTTAACCAAAGCCTGTTGGAAATGCGCCTTCTACCAGGAGGACATGAGGCCTTTACTGTCACACTCTTCAAGAAAGGGGATAAGCTTGACTTAGCCAACTGGCGCCCCATTTCTCTAACAAACACAGACACCAAAATTTTAACAAAAATCATGGCTAACCGTTTAGGGACTGTAGCATCTGCCACAATCTCCCCAGAACAATTCAGTTTCATCCCCAGAAGGTCGATTTGGGATAACGTGCACTCCGTGGCTAATGCATGTCAATCCACAGCCTCTGGGGAACTGGTATTCTTGGACCAACAAAAGGCCTATGATAGAAAAAACTGGGAATACCTAAGGGCCTGTCTCCATCAATTCCGCCTACCCCCCGCTTCATCAACTGAGTGATGCTGCTCACGGGATCTGCAACAATGGCAGTGCGTGGCCCTGGCTTCCTAACAGAAGTAGTCCGCCCTCAAAGGGGCTTGCGACAAGGGGACCCCCTCAGCCCACTCTTATACAACTTCAGCCTTGACCCACTACTGCGAAATGTGAATGCCCAACTCACAGGGGTCCATGTGCCAGACAAACCCCAGTCAAGATGATGGCATTTGCATATGACTGCATGGTGGGGGTGTCTAATAACAAAGATGCACGCGCGCTTGAAGCCCTCATCCAGGAACATTCCCGGGTAAGCAACGCGGCACTGAACGCCTCCAAAACTGAAATCATCCTCCTAGGTCAGTTTCAGAACTGCTGGGCCCCAGCAATTAGTTCCCAACCCGGCCCATCTGCTCACCCACGTCCACACCTTACTAACTCAACACACACCGCTCCACTGGTGCTCCCCTTCATGCCACGTCCTACCATAGGACTGGTGCGCCATCTGGGCGTGTGGAATGAGGCAGGCGGATATGCGTCAGCAGTAATGGAGTACCATATACTGGACAACGTAACGAAGCGAATTGCCTCTCTCAGAGCCCACCCTACTACCCTCACTGGCAGGGTTGTTCTTGCCAACTCTATGCTCCTATCCAAAGTCTGGTTCGGAGCTCACTCCATCCCCTTCTCCCCAAGCTTCTTCAAATCCCTGTATGCTTTGCTGCAAGGATGGCTTTGGTCAGGCCGCCCTCCACCAGTACGGCTAGAGGTCATGTTTGGCCATCATCATCAAGGTGGCATGGGCCTGCTGGACTTCAAAGCCCATGCGGCCAAGATCCTGGGCACCTGGATCGCGGCCGTCACCGCTCCTACACTCCCATCCCAACACTGGTCCCGCGCGGCCCGCTCCAACTTCTCCTGAGCCTTGGGCCTCAACAATCCATCAAACCCCCACTCCCTGATGAAATACCTCGCATCACACACATCGGCCACAGGTCCACACGGGACTAAAACCCACTACAAACGAATCCTACTCTCCATGCAAAGCGCAGAGTGGAGAATTCATATTAGCGGACATACAACCCAAAGAGGCCGCCCCTCTCCTCAGTTCACACAAGAGGTACAGGGGCTTTATCCATGATGGCGTGATCCCCATTTGACCCCATGTCCTATCCAGGGTGGACTACCTGGACATGATGGACATCCCTTATTCCACTGAGACCCAAAAGACTATCTGGAAATACGCACACCATCCCCTGTTGCAGCTTCAAGTCTGCTCCCATGTGTGGCGCTGCCTGAGGCAGGTGTATTGTACAGCTGAGCGCTCTAACGCTTTACACTCATCCTGTGTCATGTGTGGCCAGTATGGAACGCTGTTCCACCGCCTGGAGAAGTGCCCCACCTCTAAAGTGATATGGCGCGAAGTTCAACGTTTGCTGGGCCAGGATCAAACACATCCCTTCAGTCTGTTAAGAGATATGTTTGCTTCATCAATGGCCTCCCCCTTCCACCCTCCCACCGTGCTCTGGTGGTTGCAATAGCCATGTGGACTATCCATACGATTGTCTTGGATGCCATCGCTGGCTCCACCCCCACCCTCCCAGAAGCTGTCCACAGATTCCGGTCTCATTTGGTGGACCACTTTCAAGCGTGGATGTTTGGATACCTCCCAACATGTCGCCAACAGCTGGTCTCCTCCTGGTTCCTAGTCTGGTTCATCAAATCAGACCCCTTCCTCCACACGTGCTCAACTGTGGCTATGGCCCCTTCACAAGTTTCCTCCCCCTCCCCCATAAGTGGCGTTCCCGCTGGCAACAAGAGATAGCATTGCTTCTCTGGGGTGCCTCCCCTGGTACTAAGTTTTGTCTCTTCTGAGTCATATTCGGAAGTGTCCGTCCCATGGTCGGCCTTCCCCACAATAAATTTAAATATAAATTGATGTTGCCTAAGTAAACCAAATACAGGACAATTTTAAATCACTTAATATGAGATCTATCACCTCTGTGACGTTGTCAGTGCATTGAAAAATCCCTGGGTTCTTCTGATTGGCTTGTAGAATCCTTGTGCAGTGATTATCACTCAGTTCTCTTGATCTTCCTTTGGAAAATTTGTCAGCTAATAATCCAAGATCAAGTTCATTGCTGATAAACATTTGGCTTCCCCTAGGCGATCAAGTGCGTTTATAATCCTTGACAGTGGATTTGAGTCCTTTTTTGTGATTTTATATAACCAGTAGTAATTGAACACTACAAAATTTTATTTATACTTTATCTTTACAATTCAGATCAGACTCACCCATGGACTCAATGATAGAATGATGATCTCATACTCAATCAACTTGCTGTTGTTTTGCTGACTACTACTTCAGCAGCCTTTGACTGGTGAACAGGTCGCATCTTATAGGCAGATATTCCACAGTATTAACCCTATGGATCACAGTTTTAGAGCATACAAGGTCATGGTCATCCTGGGCAGATATTACCTGATTTTTGAATAATTAAAGCAATTTTTCTTGCTGTCACTATGATAAATCAGCAAATTCCTCACAAACGACCAATACATTGATGTCTTTGGTAGCATCTACCAGTAATCCCGATTTTAGTTACTGTTTAAAAGTCATGGAATTAAAAAATAAAATAGAAATTTTTTTATAATTTTGATCAAATTAAGATTAAAATTAGTATCAATATGTGTGATCCTTCCATGTCATAGATCTTGTTTTAAAGTAATGGAATTCTCTTTTTTCTGCTATTGGGATTAGATGCACAAAAACAATGAATTGTTTTCTCAATTTTTATTAAATTTTCCTCAAGATTGGCTGGTAATTCTATTATTTTGCCATGGCGTGGAACTATAATCCATGGCACTAACCATAACTTTATTCATAATTTATTTCATGGGCCAACAACTCTTCCATATATTTGTTCCAGATTTTCTAACATTAACCCTGTGGTAACTATTATTTGCAATCCAAGTGAAACGGTGTTCATCATTTTGTTCTCAACGGGGTTTCCATGGTTTTTGATTATCTCCTTAAAATTTAATTATTTCTTTGTTTGACAAACTTATATTGGATGGGAATAATGTCATAATTGTAGAATAATTTACAATTTTTTTACTTGTCAAAGAACTTTCTCCTTTCCGCTGATATACTAAGAGCTGGGTTTTCCCAAAAAATCATCAGGGTATTCTCCTCAAAGTCACACTAACATAGTACTTTATCAGAAATTTTAATTCAATTATTATGTCAAAATTTTGATTTGCCAACATTATGGCAGGAGCTGATACCACTAGTAATATAATCTGAAGCATTAATGCACTATATGCTCTATAAAAATGATGTGATATCCGGCACAGCAGTTCCTTGCTATTTCTGGCGCTCTAATTCTGGTGAAATTTTTTATTTGTTTCACTAAAATTTGGTCATAATGATATTAAGGGGCGCTAATTTCAATTATCGCCCATACTCTTACATAATTGACTGAAATTCCACATATGTACATTCAGATTACTGTAATAAGGTGTTTACTGAATGTATTGTGGCATTATTCACTGAATCAAGGGTATACATTAGTTGCATGGGACAATAAAGAAATGATTCCTTAATAATGCTAATTTGATAGAAATATTCACCTTGTCAAGTTTAATTTTGAGTAACTTTTCAGTGCTATTGCAGATCTTATTATATCCGCCATTTTAAAAGTGTATTGCTGAGCAACTTCCTTCACAATTTTGGGGTTTATCCCTTTGCTTTAGCCCAGGTTATCACATTTATATCCAAATTAACCATCTTGTAAAGCTAATAAGGTGTGACTTCCTATAAAAGTTGATAAGAAATATTTTTTGTCATCTTCAATTTTGTCATGAGAAAAAGGTTTAATAGAAGTACTATATTGTTACTTATCTAGACTGCTGGACCTTATCCAACTCATGACCAGTTTACATTCTTTAGACATGACCAAATTTACTTTTTCCTTAAATTTCTTAATCCAATATTGAGTGGCGTAACACGCAATTTTTTCACATTGTAGGAAGTGATTTTAAATCATGTCCACTCATTTTTCTCCTTTGGGCATATTTCCCATTACAGCTTAGTTTTATTGTTCTTTATTAGACTTGGTGAATTTCACTGTATTCTAATTTTTCTCTTAAATAACTTTAGAGTTTGATTGGGTGCTTCAAATGTTTCTCCAAAAACTTAATATTATCCACCATCTGAAATATTGACATTTGGGGTAAAAGCACTGAAGCCATAGTATGATTCTAGTCTCTGTAGGGCTGAAGCGCTTATCACATGGGTATGCACACTTCAAGATCTGAAATTTGCATTGTCCAGGATTTGAGATTCTTAATAAAAAGTGGTTGCAAAAGCTACAGGTGTTTTATTTTTTCTGAAATAAATACCCTTAAACTCCTGTTCACAGTTGGACATCTGCATATGGATACTAAACTCAGTCATTATGGCATTATTGGTGTCATTGTACGTCCAATTATCCCAATTATTAATGGTGCAACACCAGACTTTACAAAAGTTTTAGACAATTTTTAATAGTTACTGCCTTCTGTCAGTTGCCATATCAAATATTATCATTTTAAAAAGTGGAAAACTGCTGCTTCATTATCTTAATTAAATGAAGGTAATTTAGCCATTAAAAATTCATCCAACACGCTGCTGGCAGGAGATTCCTGTATGGCTAAATGTCTAATAATGGTTGTGTTTTAAAGTCATCACCAAAATAGCATTGGAAGATCCAGGTATAGTCTTGGGTTGGTGTTTTTCAGACTTGATTTCCATGCATAACGTTGTCATCTTCATTCATCTCCATTTGGGCACAATCACTCTCATGATTTTCAATCTCCTCTAAGTACAATAACTTCCATGGCATATCCTTATGAATCCGGTGTAATTGTTCTCTATCCACTCATGTTCAGTTTTCTTAGGTTTTCTATGATTAATTCATTTTTTATTTTTAGGAGGAAACCTTCACATACAGGTCATTATTAACTTTTCTTTCTTGTTCATTTCCTCCTCAGCTTTTGTCACATTATTCAAAATAGTGAAATCAGCATGTGATGCTACAATTTACAAATTCTAGTTAATGTTTACTAATTCCATCCAGAATTAACAAAATTCTATCTTATATGACATTGCTTGTATGACTTTTTATTATTTTGGCTTGAAAACTCAACTATTCATGTAGTGCGCACCAAATTGGAGCCTTTTAAACTACTACTCACTGTAGCTCTTAAAATTTGCTGCACCAGTTCTTATGTGATTTGCAAATAATTGTTGATTTACCCGCTAATATTAATTAAGTTAGTAATAGTATGAAGACAAGCACCCTAGTAGAATCTTCACAGCAAATATGGAGTACTGTCTCCAGTGCTAGACTGGTGCTACGCAATCTTCTTACACTTTTAAGATATTTTGAATGAGGTAACTCTAACTTTTCCTTTTGATGGAACTTGCTATTAAACTTAACTTATTATCTTAGGTTCAGATGTTCTCAGTTACTCTCTCCAAGCTGGAGCACGCAGAGCTCAGAACAGTAATAATTAGCCAATAAATATCTAATACTTTTAGAAATCTACTCTCTAGTGCTAATAATTAACAATTTTATAATGATCTAAATAATAAACTATTAGAACTAAACTTATTTTGATCTTCTTTACACTGTAAAATTGAGAGAATCTATAGGTAAATCAACACTCAACCCCAGTTGGCGCACTACTGGGTAATCAGCAGCTGTTTCCATTAGATTAGCCCTTTTTTAGGTCACACGCAAGAGTAGATTCCTTAATGTGCTGATCAGTTTTGCTGACATCTAGTAATGCAACATTCTACAGGTTATTTTATAATACGTCCCCACATTATTACTTAACCACAGCAGGGTAACCTAATTAGGCTAGCGACCTGCTTAGGTAATAGGACCTTAGCCTATTATCAGAAGGTCACGTTATCATAAGAGGTTAGCCTGAAAGTTGTTAATAAAAGCGCTGTAATTGTTTTAACAAGTACACATAAGGCCCTCAGCTAATAGGGTATAAGCACTGATCAACTCCTAAGAAATAAGTAAAATTGCCATTAGTAAAATTGATAACATAATCACTCATTTATTGTTGGAGATCATCCCAATGACTCTTAGCAATCCAGCTTATCAAACCCCAAAAGATTACTTAATATTATTGGCTCTTTCCGTTTAGCTTAACTTTTTGAGAAAATTATATGAATAAAAAAGTAATTTTAATCGCCTGCCATAGTTTTACTATAATGTCCTTGGATTCCCTGCCAGCTGCCCCAGTGTGGGGCAGCAGCAAAACTTCACCCACCATTTTCCATCTGACATGAAAACGTGCTTGTATTGGCTCTCCCAGTCATACCAAACCCCTGGGACAATTCATTCCTCCCAAGGATCTCAATGCCCACCTCACTCAAACCTAAGTTGTACCCCGCTGCCCTCTGGTGCTCCCCCAGAGTGACATGCATTTTGGCCTTAGGGTCGACTATGGGAAACTTTTCCCCTACCATGACTAAGCCATTATCAAAATGGATCAGGTGGTGATGCGTCCCGCCAGTTTTATTAACTTCCGCCCTATAAGGGGTATTTTGATCTCAGATTCACATGTTAAGCTGATGCTGCCACTGCGGTAACTGTGCCTCTGCTTTTCCAGGGTACCCTTCTCCCCACAATTCAGACCCAGCTCCCAGCAGATACCACATTGGTGGTTCAGTTTGCTGGTTTGCCCACCCACCTTCCCCTTGAAGTGCTCCACTAGAAGCTGATGGAAGGTTTGGAAGTCTATGGCTCAAACCTCATCTTGCAATTTGTGGTCTCAAAATTGTGCCACATGCCTCACTGGGCCTTGAGTGTATGCCACAATCAGCCTCAACTCAGATAAAATTTCCCTGTCAATTCCCCCTCATGCCGTTATCCTCTCTCCCCCAACCTCTCATTCTGGGACCACTAGAGGGTGGACGGATGATCTATCCATAATGTTTTGAGTTGGACCACTCGAAACACAAGTGCCCATCCCTAGCTACTTCTGTTGGCACAGATTTATCATCTGCCAGCCTCCATTCCACCGCCCACCCCGCGCCAGCTTTGGTATGGGGTATGATCCTACCTTCCCCTCCCCCAAAGCCTGTTGCTGCAGCTATACCAACAGCCACCAATCAAACTCCTCCTCGCCCCAATGCCACAAATGCTCCATTCAACAAAGCACAATATTGGGCCCCAGTTTGATCCCATGAATCCTCCAACGAACCAACCAAACCACAGGAATATGCCAACTCACCAATTCAAATCAGCCAGATTCCTTGGGATCAATAGGCTGAAATCGATGAGTCTGAGAATATAATTAAGGACAACAATATACAAATAAAGCTGTTTGTGTATATTGACCAAGATGAGGAACTACCCACTCACTTATACGCCCCCAGAAAAATGCCAAAATGTTATGTGGTTACCACCAGCTGGCTATTGAAGCAATGACTAAGTCAGAATTTTGCCCTCTTCACAAAGCTGCTGCCAAATCAGTGACAATGCTTTCAGGAGGAATCTATTCTTCAAATGTTCCCCCCAAAGCCCGTAAGGTCCAAAAAATATGTTGACTGAAGCCCACAAAGAAGCCAATGATGCCATCCAGCACATGGCAGAGATAGCACGGAATCCCAATTCAAAGTTTACCTGCACC
The DNA here is from genome assembly GCA_022478985.1 of Massospora cicadina. Taxonomy (NCBI): domain Eukaryota; kingdom Fungi; phylum Entomophthoromycota; class Entomophthoromycetes; order Entomophthorales; family Entomophthoraceae; genus Massospora; species Massospora cicadina. Next base: position 61,709 of record JAKSZP010013404.1, read on the forward strand.
AATATTTCCACGTTCAAAAAACTACCTGATTCATGCATGAAAGCTGAACTAGCTTTGGTAAATTATGTTGGAACTCTTATATATAGCAAATGTATTACTACCACATCAATCATCTGAAATATATCTCCACATCTCGCTGACGCTCCTGCTCTCCACCTTAGCCCGTGCCCTGCTTTGTGATGAAGGCGTTGCTGAGGATGAGCCTCCTGACCCCCCTTTTCTTCCACCATGATGGAATAAGCGGTTCCCACTGTCCCACCTGGTTGAGTTCGCATTATGTGCCATCCACTCATTTTGGGAGGTTTGTTCTTTTATTAGGTGAGGATTTAACTTTAGGTTTTGATTTTGGTAATGTACATCCCCTAGTCATTTTACCTCAGTTAAAATAATATAAAATACTTAATATTATTAAAACTAAATATAACCTCTAATATCATTGTTTTCAGCACCTTCCACAAGCGCCTCTTGATCTCATATGATGGCTATATTCCTTTATTTACTTGAGCCAATAGTTTTAGATTGTGAAACGCAAATTGATATCTACGTAATCCTTGCCTCACTCTTATCATAATATCGCCTTCATTATCTTGTGTCCTGGAAGGGCTATAATGAAAATAAATTACCTGAGTGTCCCACAGAGACAATATTCAAGTATTGAATATACGTTCTCTAATAAAGGTTCCCTGGTGCTGTAGGATCTACTTTCAAGAGCCCTCTGGAAGCCAAGAAGCTTCCCATCACCTCCATAAAAACTTTGCCTTAACTGACGTCCCTTCTTGTGGAGTAAAACTTCGTCTGAGAGCGAAGGGTGATGTCACAGCTGAGAAAATTTTTCCTGGCTTGACTTACCATCTAGATTCAAGTCTGGTGAAGCTCAAGAATTAAATAGAGAGCCTCTAGCGGTTATAAAGGACCTCTCCAATGTTATTTAAAGGAAGCATCTTCTGGCCCTACCTGTTAAAAATGATCCTCATTGTGCCAATACAGCTGAGAAATTTTGATAAAAATATCCCAAAATTCCTTGAGACTACTAAAGATGAGATAATCAAGCTTTACCTAGTTATTAGATCTCAATTTGGTGAAAGAAATGACTTAAGTTTTGTTTGAGTTTCAAAAGATGCTTGTTTTTCAGAATTTTCCTTAAACTTGGGACCTTCTTGAACAACTTTTTGAATTCTAAAGATAGTCTACACCAAGCTTAAATGAAGTTCCCTTCTAGTTAGATTAAGTAATGTTGATCCACTGTTTCTATATCAACTTGGTTTAAATTATTTACTAAGTTTTTAGATTAGGTCAACAGTTATGGCCCTGCTTGGGTGCTTTGGCAATCTTAAAACCCAATCTTTGTTTTTTCTGACAAGTCTGTGGCGCGATGTTTTGTGCATGCTCAATATGGACCCTACCCAGATCTGCTTAGTTTACAAGGTCTCTTTCCATCCTTATTCTTGGCCAGTTTAGTTTGCATTTTTGCTCAGAATTTCATATTAAAAATATTAGAGATTTTCTGGAACGTTGCTTCATACTCCTATTTCTGGCCTATTCTTTTGGTTTCTTCTCCATAGAGGTTAGTCTCCTGCATTCTCCTACAATCTAGTTTCCATTACACTGCCCAAGTAAAATGGCCTGGGACATATCATAGAGCTGTGGGTAGCCATCTTTCCTTCTATATGATCCCACCCCTGCTAGCATTTCCAAACCTCAAAAAAGCCATATTATCTTGGTTGGGAGATTTTTGTTTACACAATAACAAAATGATCTGTGCTTGGGTAAAATATCTAGTCATAACCAATGTAACAAACGGGATACCACTTCCCAAACATAGATCTATTTAGTAGCCTCAATGAATGTAAATATTTTGACTTAGTGGCTGCCACAGGTGAAGAAATTTTTTAAAAATATCGTCATAAGGGAATTTATTAAAATATTAAACAAGGGTTAATTATTAAAGTCACAATTCCAATATAACTGGGTATAGGCACTATGTTGATATGGTGGAACAGATGGAATCTGCCGAGTTGTTATGAATATGGTTAATTGAGCGCCTCAAAAATGAGGCAATATTGGGTTGTTGGGAAATCGGCCAAATTGGGTGATTGTTAATTGATGAATGAATAATTGATGGAACCAATGAGATATGGCAAAGTGAATCATTAAGCCATGAAAGTGGTACCATCTAAAGTCATTACCATACAAGCGGGTGAGATGATTGAGGAGGTAGGTTGTTAGTAGTTTAGAGTGAGTATAACAGCAAGAATCCGCTGTATTAATATAAAATAAAAGTGAGTTGAGGGAGAGAGTGCTCCATATTTATTAATTCACAAGTTTATTCTGTCAATTTGAGGACAACGATCATCATATTGTTGGTCCTAATTGCTCAGTGGGTCAAACCCTGTGCAAAAATCCTTCGGCGTATTTCTCAAACACTGCAATTTTATAACAGTGGTGCTCACTACTGGGGGCCCATTGATAAATCACATATACTATAAGCGTTCCTCAGTTGCTAGTCATGTTTTATCCAGCTTGCTTCACTAAGGAATCATCTCAACACACTACAAATGTTTAATACACAGAACTTAAGCTTGCCCTAGACGCTGTGCTCAATTGGAAAAAGGAATTTCTGCAAGAATGTTATATTGACAAGCTGCCTCCATTTGACAGCGATGGGAACATACATGGGTTCTTTAAATGATTTGAGTTTTTAGTAGAAGGGGCATCAGTTCAGCGTAAAGTCAAAAAACTAATGTCCATTTTGGATGTTGGAAACACCGACCAAGTTACTTGATATCTTCCAAGCAGTTCCTTTACCTATCAAAAAGTGAAGGATATTGTGCTGTGGTTGTTTAGAGGAACTTCAAAAATGGCGCTATGAAAGGCTGAGTTTATTATCATTGGGCTTCAGCCTAATGAGACCCTCACTGCATCGCTGATTGATTCTCAGCAGAAGCCCATGTGTTAATTGGGGCAGGGCTTTTAACTGAATGTGACATAAGCATAGCATTGACCTCTGCTGTGAAACCATACCAAGAGCTTTTTAATACCTTGGCTCCATATTTAGAGGTTGAAATATCCTTGCTCAAATTTGTTCAAATTCTACGCTGTCTATCCTATAATTTCCCTCCACCCAATATAGAGTGGAAACCTAGCACCTCCGCTGCTAGTATTTTTTATTCAGAGGAATTATCCCTCCATGTTCAGCAATTGGTCAGCATCCCCTGGCCTTATCATCAATACAAGCCTCGCTTCCAGCTCCCAACAGCAGTTTACCTAGAGGGGCTGGGGTTCAATTCCAGACCAACCCTCGGGGTAGCTTCTTTTACAACAATCAAGGTCGCAGGTCTTCTGGGGTCAATTGCTTTTCATGTGGTCGCTCTGGGCACCTGGCTAGAAGTTGTCACAAACATCGGGTTCAGTACCTACCATATGAGCAGTACCACCATGGAAAAGTCAGAGCGGAGTAGAGATGGGACTCTCTACCTCTGCTATTCTGACCCAAAACATCCCACTGAAACCTATTCCTGTACCTTCAGTGGAAGTTCCTCAGTATGATGACGCCTTCTTATATCATTGACCTGTTGGAGGGGTGAATGTTCTGACACAAACGCAATTCATGAACTTGGCGGAAGCAAGCTCTCAGGAATAACCAAAGCCTTATGCTTGTCAAATGTTCAATCACATATTCTACCAATGAACCAGATCCATTAGCTGATGCGCTTCTTTTGGAAGAAGTAGGCGTGGCCTTCCATATGGATGCTATTGTTAAAGAATACTCTAAAGTAGGGAAGAATATTATGAGCTTCCTTGAAAAAGAGATCAGTTAAATGTCCATGTTTGAAACAATCAGAATGAATCTTATGCTGAGTGTAATTACTGTGACACTGTTGTAGCAAAAACCCAAGTTCATTCAATAATTGATATGGGTGCCCCAATCAACATAGTGTCCATAAAGTTGGTGGCAAGGCTGGCGTTAAATCCTGACGTGGAACATCATATGGTATATGGGACTGCAGGCACGGAAAACACAGTCTCTGAAGGAGCATACAACGCATTACCTTTGCGATTCAGGTCATTTGTCATTGTAGCCCCAGCCATAGTGCTACCAAACAATAATATGACCTTTTAATTGGAACTGCTTTTATGCGCCACTATGGGGTTGTTGTTGATATGACCGCAGAGACATTTGAAATTCTGGGGCAGCGGATCCCAATCTACTTTACCTCCAGCAGAATGTCAAAAGATCCGGTACACATGAGTCATATTAACCTTGCATATGGTGATGGGGTGGTTTCAGTTCGCTATCATTGACTTAAGCATAAGACACAGGCCCTTCCCAATCAAATTTATGAATATCAAGGGCTACCACTTAGAGCTGCGGGCACTATATCTATTCCCTCTGGACACCAAGTAATCATAAACACTGAGTTAGAGGTGGAAGTGCCTGCTGGGCTTTATGGGGAGGTCATTGGGCCTTATCAGCAATTATGGTTTGAGCCCCATGTGGCCCCAGGCATTATACTTCTGGGACATGGGGAGATCAAGTCTTAGTAGCAAATCTTCAGAATAAACCAATGCAAATCCGCCAACACCAAATAGTGGCATACTTACATTTTATTCCAGTTGAAGAAGTCCTCCAGGTTCATGAGTCTGGTTCTTTGGATGAATTTGGCCTGCCCATTGAAACACAGCCTGGCGTAATGGCAGTTGTACCGCGCGAAAATTTAATGGGGCTAATGGAAGACCAAAGAGATCAAGTAGAATCCTTATTTCAAAAATATGAAGAGATCTTTGCTGTTGACAATCACAATTTAGGGTGCGCTTGGGGGGGTTGTCCATCAGCTGGACACTGGGGATCATCCCCCCATTAGGTCTCGGCCAATCCGCCAATCAAGGGCAGTGGAAGAAGTCATCAATGCGGAGATTGACCAGCTGTTAGTGCAGGGAATGCTCAAACCATTTAAGAGTCCGTGGGCTTCACCTGTCTTAATTGTTAAAAAGAAGGATGGTACTAACTGTGTAGTAATCAACTACCGGAAGCTTAATAGTATTACCAAGAAGGACTCATACCCTCTTCCTTGGATTGATGATGCGCTGGATTGGTTAGGTGGAGCTCGCTATTTCTTAGCAATGGGTTTCTAATCTGGTTACTGGTAAATTGAGTTGCCCCTGGCGGAACAAGAAAAATGTGCTGTAATCACATCCAAAGGGCTTTTCCAACCAACTCGTATGCCACAAGGGCTATGTAATGCCACAGCTACATTCCAACGAGCAATGGACATTATTCTAGGGGATCTGAAGATGTCATTTATTCTTGTGTACCTCGATGATATTAATGAATTCTCGCGCACATTCACTGAGCACCTTACCCATCTAGAAGAGGTATTTTGCTGACTGGATGAGGCCAATATCAAGATCAAGCCCAGGAAATGTCACTTCTTTAAGGATTAGTTATAATACCTCGGTTTTGTGGTGGATGTGAACAGGCTGAGACCCCAAACAGACAAGGTGGAAGCTATTCAGAAGGTGGCTAAGCCAGCTTGTAAACAGGACATTCAGGCTTTTTGGGGATGGTGGGTTAATACTGATGCTTCATACCCAATTTCAGTTGCATCGGAGGGCTGCTGTTTGAGCTGCTAAAGAAGGATGTCATGTTCAAATGGACGGAACGGCGCCAATGCACCTTTGATACACTTTGAACGGCACTAATTAGTGCGCCCATGTTATGCTACCCAAATTTCAAAAAAGAATTTATTGTACAAACGGGTGCATCTCTTTCCGCTGTGGGGGCAGTTTTGTCCCAAAAAGATGATGAAGGGGAGGAGCACCCAGTGACATACTGCAGCCAAAGTCTGAATAGCCATAAACATAGTTATATTGTCACCAAGCGAGAGTGCTTAGCAGTGATTTACGCATATAAGCAATTCAGAGTCTACCTGCATGGGGTAAAGTTCAAAGTAACAGATCACACTTCATTACGCTGGTTGAAGAACCTCAAAGAACCTGAAGGCAGTTTGGCTCAACGGGCTCTTAACTGAAGGCTTATGATTTAAAGATCCTTCATCAGCCAGGAGCAAAGCATCAGAACGCTGACTGTTTATCTCGATTGCCAAATGCTGCGGTGATGGCAGACTTCAGCAATGTGATGTACAACAAGATGCTCAGCAGAAAGTATGATGACGAACCACCCCAAGTGATCAAAGTGTAAAACGAGATGCACACAAATACTTTCCAATGAAATGGGGAATTGTACAAGCGGATTGGTGATTCTACGGTGAATTTTCCATGACCCTCAGCCTGGCCAGGAATTATTATGAATGCACACAAGGCAGTCAGACATGACAGAGAGCGCAAGACAATGTAGTTGTTGCGCCCTTGGTACTATTGGGAAAGTATGAACTTTGACGTGCTCAAAACCATTTCTTGTTGCCATCAGTGCCAAGTGGAGAAGTTATTCCGCTGTAAGACTTAGTATCAGGTAGTGAAATCCCATTTTGCTTGGCATACTGCTTCCTTGGATGTTGTTGGTCCCTTGCCAACAGGATCTAAACGGTGTAAGTACATCCTTGTGGCTATTGACCATCTGACCTGGTGGGTTGAAGCAAGGGCAATACGAGATTTGGGGGCAGTTACAGTGGCCAAGTTTGTGATGGAGTGCATTATTCAGTGACATGTATGCCCTCAGTTTATTTTCACTTATAATGGAACCAATTTTACCTCGCACATCCTCCCCAAACTAAATGAGCTTATTGGTATCTGTGGGGCTCTAACAACCCCATACCACCATGAATCTAATGGAATGTTCAAATGAGTGAATGGAACTTTGGTGAATATACTATGAAAACTAGTAATGGATCGACCGTCTGATTGGACCTCCCTTTTTTCCACTGCCGTGTTTGCCTATGACATCAATTACCATTATGCCATGGGGAAATGTCCCTTCCAACTACTATATGGTCAACATCCAGCTCTTCCGGTGTTACTTTATTCATGTGTGGAAGACACTGGCAGAGTGGAACCCCATTGCTATTTGACTAACCTTGCAAATATTCTGATCAAATTGCAAACTGAAGCCTATTCCTTCAGCTTAGCCAATAAGATCAGGAATCAGGATGTGGATCAGGTACATCGAAGTGGGTTAGCACAGTTCAAGGAAGGCAACATGTTTCTCTTCCACCACCAGCATGGGTTCAGCTGGAAACACAAGCTGGCCAGTATATGGATTGGTCCATTTAAAGTCATTGAGAAGTCTGGGGTTGACGCATATACTATCAAGGACCCTATTAGTGGTCAAATCATAAACCAAGTGCATGCGAAGTTCCTCCAGGCATATACAATAGGAGCTTATTGTCCAGTCAAGGAGGGGGTAATGTTGAATTCCAATATGACTGGACGATAAGCACTAAGTCAATATGGTGGAATGGATGGAATCCGCCAAGTTGTTACAAATACAATTAATTAAGTGCCTTGAAATGAGGAGATACTAGGATCATTAGGAAAACGGCTGAATTGGGCGATTGTAAATTGACAAATGAATAATTGGTGAAACCAATGAGATATGGCGAAGTGAAATATTAAGCCATGTAAGTGGTACCATCTGAAGTCGTTACAATACAAGCAGGATGAAATGATTGAGGATTTTAAGTTGTTAGTAGTTTAGAGTGAGTATATCAGCAAGAATCCGCTGTATTAATACAAAAAATAAAAGAGAGTTGAGGGAGTGAGTGCTCCATATTTATTTATTTTTTATAAGTTTATTCTGTCATGTTGAGGACCATGATCATCATATCGTTGGTCCTAATTGCTCAGTGGGTCAAACCCTGTGCAAATCGTTTATGCATTTCTTGTTGCTACTGCCAATTTTATAACACATGGCATCAGCGTAGGTCTGAAATTTAGTGAAAACTGGGAGAAAGTTTGGGTTTGGACATTAGTCTAAGCTTCTTCCTGATAAAGTGAGATGGGTGTGGCTGTGGGTTGAGGTTGGGCCTGATTGGATGCAATGTGAACCGCAGCAACCGCAGGTTTTTTGGGGATGGGGGACAGGATGCTACCCCATACTGAAAACTCTGCAGGATTTGCAGTGGGTTGGGTACTGATGGAGCTGTACTCAGAGCTGATGGAAGCGGCAAAGGAGGGGCATTTGCATTTTGAGTGAATCACCTTAAAACGGGTTGAGAAGATTGACCAGCTGCCCTTGACGCAGGCCCATAATAATTGATTGGGTAGAAGTGAGGATGGAACGCAGGGGATCAGCAGAGAGATTTTGTTTGAACAATGGTATATTGTGATGTTGTGATTTGGTTTGACCAACCATATAAATTAATGTTCTTATCATTTATTTTATTTAAATATTAGTTTTTAGACAAAGGTTTTGATTACTTGGCCCTTGACGCCAATATCAATCTGTTGAATTAGTTTACAATGGATTGCCTCAATGCCAATTTCAATCCACTGGATTAAGTTACAGTGGATCCTTTTGCCTCCACGCCCACATTTTATGATCTAGCACTCAATAGGATTAAATTACTATCTTTTTTATTAGGACCATGCTGAGGATATCTCATGAGGTTTGATTCCTTCCCATCCCACCAGCAATCTCACCCTAAATTACTTATTATCAATTTATTAAGCTTACGGCAGTGTATATGAATTCCTTTTTTATTATATCATATTCTCTATCCCTTTTCCCCAAGCTGGTATAGAAACAATCGCTGAAGGTTTTGGTATTTCCACAATTCTGTCCCAATGGTTTCTACCATTTTCAGAGTAATTATGCACTGCCCAGCTTTTGCTAGAATAGTTTAAATGGTGAGAGCTGCAATGATAAGTGGATCTTTTCTTTCACCTAGCTGATTACAGCAGATACATTAAAACCTCTAGAGATATATTAATTATCTTCTTACTAAGGTTACTGTCCTCATACAGTTCCCTTTAGTTTATTGAAAATCAAATGACCTGTGCAGTTTTACATCACCGCCCATGAGCCAAACAACATTTGGTGCTCACTACTGGGCTCACTTTTGGTACCCTGTCATCTGTTATAAAAACTCAAAAATGTCATATCCTGATGAGAATTGTTGAGCGACCCACCGTATACACCTTATAATGATTCCAATTATGGGGAGGGTCCGTCAAGTTCTAATTTCATGGGCCTACTTGCAGATTCATTCCAATTTGATGAGGTGACCTCTAAGTCTCTGTGCTATCTTAGTGGCCATGCTTTATTAATAGATGAGGAATTACTACTGCTGATCTCTGCTGGAAGCTGAATAATTTACAAGGCCTGGCTAAATCCCAGGGGAAAAGAATTTGGAATTTAATTTCTCAGTTGATATAGTATATCCATAATCAGGAAATTGTTGAACAAAAATTTATGGCAAAATGGCAACGCTTTGCTATCATAGTAAAGCAACTCCGCCAGGACCTTGAACATGCTGCTTGTTGCATAGACAAGAACATGGCCAATCTGATTCCTCAGATTATGTTCCTAACAATTTTATTAGAGGTTGAGGCCAACTTGCCCAACATATTGACTACCATCCCCATATCTGCTGCTAATACCAGCACTTCCATGTCAGCTGCTGCTTCTGTTAGATATGGTCACCAAGAAGCCCATATTGATTGCTCTGAGGATTCCAGCATAATCAAGTTAATCTGTTAGCTTGACCAAATTTGATAGGTATGAAATATTCAAACCTTTGTACGCTTATTCGAAAATAATATAGTAAATACAATAAGCAGACCAAACTGGATATGCTGATGAATACTTTGACCCTTATAGTCAGGAGTTAATTTTTGAAAATAAATTAAGCCGGTATGTCATACCTTAATGCCAAGAATATTATAATTGTTGAATTTAGTGGTGTAGAACTAATGATAGGATAGGAAACTGCCTTCCTGGCTATTAATTTTAACCCCAGTGAAGAAGTTTTAGCCTTTTCTGACCTCTTTTACTATGAGGTATAAATTTGTATGGGGCCAAGGTTCTGAGTCGATATAATGCTCAGATCACTTTCCTCCATGCCTGCAAGCCTCACAATGAGTTGTATCGGGACATGCTACCCATTTTAAATTCCAATACCACCATCACTTAGATAATAATTTACTTCCGCTGCTGCACCCTTACTTTTGGATAAACTGATACAAATCCATCTAGGAAGGAATTGAGTATTCATTCAGTAACCTCAACCACAGATAAGTATTTGAAAAACTTCCAGCGGAGTAGAAAAGGGATTTTACATCCACCAAAAGTTTAAAACCCATATAAATATTTAATCACTACAGAATGATGGGCCAATTCTGAAACTTTTTAAGTGCATATAGCAAACAAGTTTGCTACGCTCTGCAGCCAGAGGTGATGATGACATATTGAGTTACCCAAGTAAAGAAGAAACTCTTGACGTTCACAAACTTACCGGTGCAAATCATCATGCTGAACGTACTTATGTCAATATCAGCATATACAATGTACTAGTATGGGTGATTATGGACAGAGGGACACCCATCAACATGTTTTTTCTTAACACAAATGAAGATAATTGAGACTGTACCCAATATTGCTCATTGCAAAGACTATGGAACTGTGAGACCTAACACCACTACCTCATTGGGAGCTTATAGTTTCTTGCTGCTGGGTTTTAGTACTGGAGTTTTGTTTTCTATGGACATTGTTTTACCTCATGACAATTTTTAGCTTCTTATTGGTACCTATTTTATGAGAAAATATGGGCTTAAATCCAGCTTTGAGAATGATACTTTGTACTTAGGGGGACAACAGGTTCCATTGTAATATACTAAGGTTCCACAGATAAGGAATGTGGTCTGGTGGGCGTGGTTACTGAGCGTTCTGCTGACAAAAATGAAGCCACTTTTTCCAATGCCAGATGAAGTCTCATAAAAGTGGACCTTATGATTAAATCAATAAGGCAGATTTTACAGATTTTTTGTCATTAACAATGGAAGTTGAATCTACCACCCATCTGGAGCCCACATCTCAACCTTCTTTATTTGTAAATGTTGAGTCTAATGTGGGGGTTATTCTCATTGAATATTCTAAAGATGGTCAAAGCACATTAAATTTACCTCAACGTACTTTTAAGTCCAACAGGATTCCACCTCATGCTGGACAAAAGTGTACTATTAAACTAGTTCATCATGCCCTCATCAGAATGAATATCACTTTACAAATTCCTGAAGGTTTATATGGTAAAACCTCCCACTAATAGATCAATCCAGAAAGGATCCTATTGTTTTCCTGGGGCTATATATCCTCACCAGGGAGAAATTATGGTGCCTTTTGAAAACACCTACTCTTACCTGGTTCAAATTCAAAAGTATCAAATAATTTCTCATGTTTATATGCTGTCTGGCCTAAAATCTTAATCATCTTAGTTATTTAAATCCCAATAATTTCTGTGCTTATATGTTTAGCTAAGTAGGGGGATGATGTCTTTTGGATTGACTAACCATTCAATTTTATATTAATATCATTTTTTTATTTAGTACTTTACTTTTAGCAAGTTTTGATTACTTATCCCTTGACACCAATATAGATATGGAGAATTAGTTTATGGAAGATTGCCTTAACACTGATGTTAATCCAACAGATAAAGTTATGGCGGATCCCCTTGCCTCTGCGCCCACATTTTTATATGTAGCTAGCACTCAATGGGATAAATTATTTTTGTTTTCCTTGGGCCCACACCGAGGATATCTCTTGAGGTTTATAAACTTCCCACTTTGCTGGCAATCTCCCCTAAATCACTTGTTATCCATTTACTAAGCTTACTGAAATGTAAATTAAATTCCCTTATTGTTATATCCTCTCTCTTGCCCCATGCTGGCGTAAAAGCAATTGATAAGGTTTTTATCCCATAAATTTTATGCCATAAGTTTCAATCATCTTGCAGAATAATTCTGCACTGCCCAGTTTTTCTCTGCATGGCTAATAATCATGGGAGTTACAATTTTAAATAGATCTTTTTTTACCTAGCTTATTTAATATATTAAATAAACCTTGGATGGTAAAGTATTAGATATCTTACTCAGGGTAAATATTTCATGTATTTCCTTTTATTTTAGTATAAAAGTAATCATTCTGTGCAGTTTTAAGTCGAGCCTAAGCACCAATTACAAGATATATGAAAAGTCCTAAAATTCAAAATCTTTTGGAAAAGGTACACTTTAGAATTTTAGTTTGATATAGTTTTCTCATAGTCATCAAAAACTGACTTGAGTTGGTCCATATAATCAGTAAAGGGTTTATGAACACCGTTATAACATCTAGGTATATGATCACACAGCTTAATTTGAGGTCCTGAATGATGTGATTCATCACCCATTGAAATAAGCGTGAGAATTTCATAATCCCTGAGGGAGCTGGCTAGGATGAAATAATCCTTCTATGTTGACAACACTCATTTTACTTGGTCCTATGGCGACAAACACATCTGCCAATAGCCACTGACGATATCCATTGTGGAGAAGTAATTTGTGCTAGAAAGTCAGGCCAGAGCATCATCAATTTGTGGAATCAGATATCTGTCCTTATTCGTGAGGCTGTATAGCTTTCTGTAATCCATCACTATTCAGTGACCACAATTCTTTTTTATATTAACAGTGGGGACAACCATGGACTCTGGGAGGGCATAATTAAGCTGCCATGCAATAGTTCCTTGAGATTAGTAATCATGTATTGCTCCTCTATCTTCAATTTTCTATATGGCTTTGATTAAATTGGGGTTTAACCTCCTATTATAATACTATGTGTCCAGTCTTTAATGTGACCATAGTTGACATAAGATGTGTAGAAAACATCTTGATAGCCTTAAAGTAGTTTACAAACTTTATCAAGTTCCTCCTTGTCAGTGCTACAGTTCTTCAGACTGGCGCCAGGATTCGTGGTGGCTCAAAGCTGAAAAATTTGGAAAGAGCGCCGAGGAGGAAATGGTAAAATGGGTTAGAATACTGAATATTATATTAAACTAAAAGGCCTCAATATTTATATGGTGCATTGGGACTCGGTGCCATTGGGATCATTGGGGCCTCATCCATTCAGGATCTTTACTGATCTTCTGGAATGGCCTCCTCATGGGCATCCTTAATGGATAGCGTCGCTCAACTGACTGAATGGGTGGAAATGCCGCCTCACATGACTCAGGAATAGGGGAGGAGGATACTGAAATAGATTTAGCTCAGGTAGGTTTGATGACCAATTTGTCACAGCCTGATACAGAAGAAGGGAATTCAATTCGATTTCTATCTTGAATCCTGACAAGGCCCCCCTCAAGATCCTGTCAGAGGGGGGTATACGGCTGGAGGAACTGACCATGCACCCAATCTACTACAGTCCTTTGATTGATGTCAGCAATGGAGTACTCAGACTTCACCTTATTTATGACATTGTAGGGTCCAGACCAAAGTATGTCAAGCTTATTCTGTCAGCCTCCAGGTTGATGATGATAAAAGAGAACAAGTTCACCTAATTGAAAATCTGATAAGGAGGGTCATCCGAGATTTAATTGGGATGTCTCTCTTCCAGTGGTGGTGATAATGCCTTGAGTGGCTTGGGCTTGGAGCCAGACAATTTCATCAGCTAGAGCCCTCATAGTTAAATTGGAGTTCTCATGGGTGGAGGCTTCGAGCAGGGGCTGGACGCTACTGGGTAGCTGAGGTGCCTGCCCATATAGGGCTTCAAATGGGGACATCTTGATGACATGTTGATAGCTTACCCGGTAGGCAAGCAAGGCGCTGGGCAGATAATGGTTCCAATGGGCAGGATCTGAGGCGGCCAACTTCCATAGGATAGAAACAAGAGTTCCGTTAATGCGTTCTACTGCCCTGTTAGTAGACAAGTGGTAGGGGGCAGCGAAACTCTGGGTAGTACCAAATACCGAAGTTAGTTATTGTACTATCTGGGAGGTGAAGTTCAACCCATTGTCCAAAAGTAAGGTCTGGGGGCACCCATGCTGGGTGAAAATGGAGCAAACAAGAAAAAGAGCGGTAGCCTTAGAGGTGGCTGCAGGGACTGAGATAGACTTGACCCACTTAGTTAAGTGGTCTATAGCTAGGATAATATACTTGTGACCATGCAGACCAGTGGGAAGGGGACCCACCACGTTGATACTAACAACATTGAATGGTTTGGTTGGTGCCACAACGGAGTGCTGATATTGAGGGTTGGCCCAGTCTTGGGATAGGCAGGTCATACAAGCTTCCAGAACCTCATGGATGGTTTCTATCATTTGGTCCCAGTAGCAGCGTGACTTCAGCCAATCATGGGTCTTCTTAACCGCACCAGGTCCCACTGTAGAATGGCCTTCCAGGATGATGTCAGTTCGAGAGGAGGGTTGGATGTAGGGAAGCCACTTCTTGTTGTTTTTATTGTAGAGTAGCCCATCATTGATTTGAGTTTCTTGAGTCATTCGGTGGAGTTCAGCCTGAACCTTGGGAGTTTCTAGTTCCCATTGTTTGGGATGTCCTATCAGGTCATAGAGCCAATCTTCCTTAGGGGTCAGAACAGCTAATACTGGCATCCTGGAGAGGCTGTCAGCATTCTGGTGTATAGCACCGGCGCGGTGGATGATGGTGAAATCATAGCTTTGCAGTTGTAGGGCCAACCTGGATAACTGACCATCGGGGTCTTTCATTTGTTAAAACCACTGGAGGGAAGAGTGGTCTGTAATAATAGTAAAATGAGTACTGTAGAGTTAGGGCCAGAAATGTTTGATGGCTAAAAGGACAGCTAGACACTCCCTCTTGGTGACGCTATAGATCCGCTCAGCTTTACTTAGCATCTTACTAAAATAAGCCATGGTATGATCAACCTGGTCCTCATCATTATGAGCCAGTATAGCTCCGACGGTGACATTGCTCGCATCCATGAACAACAAGAAATGTTAGTCAAAGCAAGGATGAACTAGAACAGGTTTAGTACATAAGGCCATATGTAAAGAGTTGAAAGCCTGTTCCTGCTCAGGTCACCACTAGAATGGTATGTTCTTTTGTAAGAGGTAGAACAGTGGCTCGGCTAGGTCAGCAAACCGCAGGATGAACTGACAGTAATAGCCACCATGCCTAGAAAGACTTTTATATCTTGTAGGCTTTGGGGGTACAACATCTTTTCTATGGCGTTGACTTTGTTGGGTATAGGTTGGATGCCATTCTTGGAGACCTTGTGTCCTAGAAACTCTAGCTCAGGCTGGAAAAAGGAGCACTTTGAGAGCTTGAGCTTGATGGAGGCCTTCCTGAGATGCTTGAAGACTTCCTTGAGATGCTCTATATGTCCATTAAAGGTTCGCGAAAAAATGGTAATGTCATCCAAGTAGATGAGGACACATAAGAGCTTCAAGTCGCTAAGGTTCCCATCCATGGCACGCTGTAATGTGGCTGGGGCATTACAGAGGCCTTGGGGCATATGGGTGGGCTCAAATAGCCCCTCATGGGCGATTAGAGCGCACTTGGATTGGTCTTTGGGGGCGAGCTCGACCTGCCAATACCCGCTGGTGAGGTCCATGGCTGAGAAGTACTGGGAACTGGAAAGCAGATGGAGAGAAGCGTCAATCCGGGGTAGGGGATAACTGTCCTTCTTAGTGATGGAGTTGAGTAGTCAATAATCCATCACTACCCGGTGCTTGCCATCCTTCTTTTCAGACCAGCAGAAGATAGGAGGCCCAAGGACTACGCGAAGGGACCAAGAGCCCAGCGTTGAGCAGCTGTTTGAGTTCCACCATAACCTGGGCCTCTTCAACCTTGCTCTTTTGGTAAGGCTGGGACCAAAAAGGGGGCATCCCCGGTTTCTACATGGTGGAGGACTCCGTTCATCCTTCCAAAATCATAGGTCAAAGTTGAGAATAGGTCTGAGTATTCCTCCAAGAGCTCTTGAACCTTAAGTTGCTGTTTGTCAAAGAGGTCCTTTCCAATATTAGCGTCGACCAAATTAACTGAGGGTGGTGACTCCAAGCCAAAGTCCCTTAAGTCTCCAAAGCTTTGAACGTCAGCAACAGCCCCTATTGGTAACAGGCGGATGTAAGCGGCAGGTTGGTTCAGACCTACAACTTTTGGTTTGTCAGTCAGGTTGGCTAGCAACACTGATATAGATCCAGCATACGCTGGATCAAGGATCCCAGGGCAGGTCAGCACTTCCTTGGGATATGGGTTATCTAGACCTCAGACTTCCAGTAAATACCCTGAGGGAATATTGACATGGACCTGGGTGTCAACGACGACTTGGGATTTTGGGGGTACAGTAGTCACCCGGGGTAAATAGATCGGCATCCCCTCTAGTCTGTCAACAGCAGGAGGGGGTAGTCAGACTTGAGAGCCCTGGATGTGATAATCAAGCCAATTGATTCGTCCTTTGGTCTCCAGTAGGAAGGCTTGGGCCTTGACCTCAGCCCTAGAGTCATGAGAAGTTTTGAAAACCAGAGGGACTCGATGTCCTAGAAGGGAGAGTAACCATCATCATAATGGAGCACCACTGAATAGTCTTGAAGGAACTGAGTCCTGAGGAGCAGGTCATAGCTAGAGTTGTCCAGAGCGATGGCAGGTGTATCTAAGGCGAGCTTTCCAAACTGAATCAGTAGAGAGGAATAGGCCCCTATGGATTGGGTGTACTGGGGGCCATCCAGGCCATACTCCATGTAGTGCAGCATATCAGGAGTGATCTTGATGCATTTCATCAGCTTGGAAGAGATGACGTTCATGGGGGAGCCACTGTCAACTATGGCGAAAACTGGAATCTTGTGGACCCAGATGGCGACTCGGGTGACCAAACTTCCAAACTGGGGTGGTAATGTAAGGAGCATGGGAGAATCACCAGAAGAAGAGTAAGCAGTATCAATGTCTTTATTGTCATCAGATACTGCAACTACTTCCTTGGGTATGATGGCTTCTGGTTTATGTGCAGGGGATACTTGAGGATGGGCAGGGATATCAGCATGAAGGACAAGGCGCTTCATGCTGACGGCCCTTTTCCCACCTCCTCAGTAAGATGTTTCCAGCAAGTCTTAGCGCTGTGTCTAAAGCCATTTCAATAGGTGCATTGAGGACATGGATTCTTCTGGTTTTCGACTACATGGACCCTAGGGCGTTTAGAGGTGCCTGTAGATGTGGCCTTAAAGTGTAGGATCGAGAAAGGGATCTCGTTGAGGGCCTCCTTAATCTCCCTGATACAGGTGAACCCGTTCTTCTGCCCAATTATGTGCATTTGGACCTCAGGATAGGACCCCAAGGCAGAGATAACCGCGGTGATACCTTCGTCCAGAGTGATACAATTTGTCATGACCAAAGGATGTGCCTGGCGTAGAGCCAGTTGGCAAACTCCATTGGGTTTTCTCCTTTGTTCAGTTGAATGCCCATGAACACTTGCTTCTGGTTGGCCAGGGTTTGGTTGCTACCAAACTCTTGGATCAAGGCGGTGCAGACCTGTTCCCAGGTGTTGCACTCCTTCAAATGGGGGGTCATGATTTCCCGGGCGGTGCTGTCTAGACAGGAGTGGATATGCTTCACCTTTTGTCAATCAATGGCCTCCTTTATGGAACTCTCGTAGGCATACAGGAAGGAGGAGATACTTTCCCATCTGGGAGTAAACCTTTCCTTGAAACTAGGTTTAGAGTTAGCTACAATGGGAGTGGAAAGGGTGTTAACGCCTGGGATAGGTGCCAGCTCCAAGATCTCCATTTCCGCATAATTTTGAGGAGCCCGCTGATCCAACCGCCTCTGCAATCCTTCTAAGTCCTCTTGGATGTAGTCCCAATTATGGCTGAGGGTGAAAGCAGAATCCTTATTGGCA
The DNA here is from genome assembly GCA_022478985.1 of Massospora cicadina. Taxonomy (NCBI): domain Eukaryota; kingdom Fungi; phylum Entomophthoromycota; class Entomophthoromycetes; order Entomophthorales; family Entomophthoraceae; genus Massospora; species Massospora cicadina. Next base: position 79,494 of record JAKSZP010013404.1, read on the forward strand.
ATCTTCTCCTTTAAGGATTGAATCTCAGTGCTCTATAGATGGAGCTGGTTTTTGATGGTGGTCAACTGGGTTTTGAACCCACAACAAGTTTGTTCAAGATGGGAGATATGAGCATCAGTAAGCTTTGTGAAGGCGCTGATGTTATTCATCTCATCTGACAATGCTTCTATAGAGACCCTGGGGTCAAGGGGGATACCGTCCGATCAGAGCTTGCATCCCAGGGCCACCTTTTGGATTTGATCCCATAAGGCAGCCAGGGAGGTCATTATATCCCTTCGCCAGGGGTCTTTGGGTTCGCCCAAGGTTGAAGGGCCTGGGGGCCTCAAGGCCGCATGGTCCCTTAGGTCCAGCTGGCCCTTGACGCCCCTCAGGGCCTTCAGGCACCCTAGGCCCTGCTGGCCCAGCACCCATGGGGGTAGTCATGAGAGGTCAGCTCTTGGTAGTGATGCTGTAGGGATTGTACCAGTTCTTCAACTCAAAGTAGACGCTGGGTCCATGTTGTCTAGATAGCTGGGCGTTTTGATGAAATTGCTCCCGAGGTAGCCAGAGATTCCACTATCCAGTACTACCATCTGATTGTGGATCTCATTGATTAATCGTTGGTTATCAAGAATAGCTTCTCAATTGTCATGCACAAAGGAGGAGGCAGCGTCGTAGAAGTCAATAATGTAGGAATGTAAATTCTGGGTGAGCCCTAGTTGCTGGGAGACCTCCTGATGGTGTAATCTGACTAACTGGAGGAGGTGATGGATAGTGGGGTGGACAAAGTTATTAAGGTAGCGTTCAGGCTCCAGGGTAAGCTCCCTAGCTGGCAATACAGCCGAGGTGTAGAGGTCCCACATTGTGGAAGGTATGGAGGGGGTGTTGGAGTGGCTGGAGCGGGCGCCCTCATAGATGCTGTTTATTAATTGTTGAACAACATCATTGATATTCTCATACTGTAGTTGGTATTGGCTCCCATCTAGGTAGAGAAGTGAGAGTTGAAAGGCGGCACGAAATTCTAGCCTCTCCAGCTGCGAGGGCAGCGTTGCATACCGCGAGGTACTAACCCATCATGTAATGCTCCTCGATTGACCAGTCATTTGGTCATTAGGGCTGCTATTGGTTTCCATTTTTAAGATAAATTTTTTTCACTTAGGACAGCTCATAGTCCCCTATAGTGAGCACCACTTCTGTCAGCGCTACAGTTCTTCAAACTGGCGCTGGGGTTTGCGGTGGCTTGAAGCTGGAAATTTGGAAAGAGCGCCGAGGAGGAAATGGTAAAATGGGTTAAAATACTGAATATTTTATTAAACTAAAAGGCCTCAATATTTATAGGATGTATTGGACTTGGTGCCTTTAGGATTGTTGGGGCCTCATCTGTTCAGGATCTTTACTGATCTTCCAGAATGGCCTCCTCATGGGCGTCCTTAATGGATAGTGTCGCTCACCTGACTGAATGGGTGGAAATGCCGCCCCACATGACTCAGGAATAGGGGAGGAGGATCCTGAAATATATTTAGCTTGGGTAGGTTTGACTACTGATTTGGCACACCTGATTTGGATGAAGGGAATTTGATTCAATTTCTATCTTGAATCCTGACACTCCTAATCAAACTATTGGATATATGGACTTAAGAATGGAAAAAATTAAATTATTGGTAGGTAGGCCAAAATCAAGGTAAATAACAATAATATGTATCTTGCCAATTTATCAATGGTAAGTAATTGACCTTTCCCAATCTCTGATGTTTCTTGACTAAGATATCTTTTTTTAGGGGTTTCAAGTAGTAGCTCAATAGCAGCTGATAAGCTGAGTCAAAAACTCCTGGTAGAACCCTTGGTTTTAATCTACTGACTCCCTTGACAATAGTGATATGTAGCAAGAAGTATGGGGTATACTCTTGGTGATTTTTTTCAAAACTACTCTTTGTTCTCCTGGTTTAATTTTTACCTCATTGGTAGCATAAAATGGTATGCCTATTTCTGCATCTACTGAGTCAGGAAGCTTTTCATTACTTTTCCAGAGGTATAATATTGTAAAGGCAAAGAAGAAAAAAGGTACTCAACCAGCTAAGAGTAATTATTCTTTCTGAAGTCTTTATTATCCAGCATAAGGGAAACTTCATAGTAGAGGAATTGAGAAATATCCTTTTTTTTAAGATTAATAACTCTTTTTTATTTGATCATAAACTGCATCCCATTAAGTCTATCATAGTGGCTATTGTCCAGGACAACTGCAGGAGCTGAAAAACTATTTATCAACATAAATTGCAGAGATAGATATACACCTATCGCCTTTGTGTTGTTCAGACTGGCGGTTTTATATTCTTGAGTGTATTTGAGATCTGTGGAGAGCTTGATCTTTTTTGTGAGATAGATGATACAACATTGATAAGGGGATAACATATTCATGATAGCCAAAACTTGAACCTTATGAATTACCACTTCTACTTTTGTGATTTTTCCTCCAAACTTTATTGGGGGTACTTACACCTCTTTTGTGGGTGGAACATTGCATTAAACTTTTGGGCAGTCTTGGGATATTTCTTCTTGATCTACAGTAGACTTTGCATGCTTGAGATGGTGTTGGGATTTCGATAGCCCACATTACCCAACTTATTTGATTATAATTCATCTGCTTGTCAACTAGGGGATTCATCACGCTAGTGGATATGGGAGTTATTAGTTATGTACAAAAACTATTTTTTGAAGTATTATCTTGACAAATAATTAGCACTTCGCCAGGTTTTGATCTACCAGATCGTTAATATTTTGTCATGGGTGATTCCTGACGATAAAAGAGTAATCAGGTTGCTGATTTTACTATTGATAACTTAAGTAGCTTGTAGGAGTTGATTGGGTTTGGTTGCCCATCAACTAAGGGGTTTATAAGTTGCTTGGCGAGTAATGCCGCATGTGATAAAGCAACTTTCAAGTTAACCTTACAGGGATCACAACCTGCTATTTATGAGGAAGAGTCCTCTTACCTAAGTAGGTTGTTATCTAATAAGGGTTATTTGATGAGAGTTGCGTGAAATTGTGAGGACATGTCTTTCGTTTCACCTCAGAAAAGTCGCTTTAAGAGTTGGTAAGAGAAGCTTATTGAAACATATGATGATGATTATTGTTTTGTGTGACCCTGGAGGGTTAATTCATTGGTGACGGCTGCCATATATAATAAGGGGTTTCCTCCAAAGAGTTGGATGACTAAATCCCTATAAAAATTCCTTAGGTTTTTCTTGATAAAGCAGGTAGAAATTTTGATAAAAATATAGTTACAAACAAAACAAAACACAAGTTCTTTGATAGTTTTAAACTTTTTCTTTTGAGACTAGAGTTGGAAGGACAAGAAAATCCTTTGTCTAGATTGTTGTTATCTCCATGGACTCTGCGTGACAAGAAGGAAGGAGAACCTCTGAACTTAATTCTAGGTTAAGTTTACAGAAGTGACGGGAAGAAGAACTTTTGAAAATGAGCTGAGGTTAAGTTTTACCAAAGGTGGAACAAGTCCCTACAGATATTCCAAAATACCATTCAAGATTAGGACAAGTACTTGGTTAGCGTTGGACCTAATTAACATCTTGGCTAAAAGAAGCTCAACTAATGTAGCAGTCTTCATACTATTACTGCCCCATATAACTTATTATCAACAATTCAAACAACGCACATACAAGGAACCTGTGCAACTGAACAAGGGAGCTGAAGCAAGTTACTATCCAAAAAGAGTAAACAGATCCTGAACATACAACCTTTAGGCTCATTCCAGAAGAGGAAGTTGAGTATCCACCAGTTCCCTATTTTAACAGATGGGTAAGATCAACAGGGCATGGTATTGATCAGCATTGCTGGACATATAAATTATTTTTGGACAAACAAGACTTGATGGAGGTAAATGCCTTCTGTAACTTGGGCATCATCAATATTATTGCCATTTAAACAGTACAGAATGATGATCTCAGTGGGTGTACCGAAAAATATACAAACTATGTCCTTATAGCTACTTCTGAGTCATCACTTAAATCATTTCTAATGCATACAAGATGTGCAATCAACAATGTTTCACTTTCAGGTACTATGAATCAGTTGGCTTTAGAAGTACCTGACTCTAAGCTGACTGCCCTTTCCCCTACCTGGAAATGACAGGATTCTTCACAAAAAACATTTCTTTTTTATGGTTGTTCTTCTCACAGTGATTACACTTAGGCTTTGTATTCTTATTAGGTTTTGCTTCCTCCATGGTATACACTTTGGTTTGAGGAGGCCTTTTGGGTGATCTCTAGCTTGTGTATATCAACTACATTGTGTAAGGCTTCTTTAATATCCAAAACAAAATATAAGCTTTATTTGACAGATGTAACATGCATGGCTAGGTGGGTGTTGAGATTTTTGCCCACCTTTCCAACCGTCTAGATTATCATGGGTCGCTAGGGGATAATTCCCTATGGCAAGTGAATTGGATATTGGTTGACCCCAATTTCAGGTTAATGATGCTTGGGGGATTTTAGGTAATTCACCAGGATCAGATCCATTGGAGATCGATATGGTTGAATGCTTAAGATCTCATTGGGAAGAGTTTCCAACAAAATAGGGGCATCTGATAGTTGATTGATGATTAACTATCAGGTGTACCAATTGGGATCAGTCAGGTTTCATCACCAACCAATTGGCAATTTAAAGAGAAAGTTGTGAGGCGAGTGATGCCGCCTGCATTTAGTGAATTGATCAGTTGGTTTGCAACCTGTCATAATGGGTATTAAGTCCCATTACCTAAGCAGGCCACTTGCCAAGTATGATTGGTTTTCTGGGATCAAGTGGAAAATGTTAGGAACACGTTTTCTGACTCTTTCCCTTTTTAAGTCTCAAGGATGTCCGATGAAAAAATCCTAACCAGATGGAGAAGGCAATCTCTGGTGAGATGACAAAAGGAAGTTCAATGGAAACGGTTGCTATCTCATTACTGAGGTGCCAACTGAGATTTAGGTGCCAGATTTCCCCTATAAATCCCCATAATAATTCAAATAAATGAGAGTCTTTTTTAGCAGAAATCATTAGTGGCCTTAATTCTATTTATCTTCAGTAAATTATTGCTTGTGTGCTTTAAATGGGGGCTCTTTAGTATGGAACAGTAGGGATTGAGAATCCTTAAAAAGAGAAGCTGAGATTAGACAGGAATGCTGTAGGCTCCATAAAACCAGAGGAAAGACCCTAAAAGTAGGGATCTGTGCTAAATCAAGTTAAACGGATAAGGGTATAAATCCCTACTGAAAACATCAATAGTATTATGAGGAGAAATACAGGTCAAGCATTAGACCAGAACTTGTTATCCATTCAACTATGGATAATAGTCTTCATACTATTATCAAATGACTATCATCTATTATCAGACAATGCAAATCGTGCACATACTAAGCCTGTGCTGTTAATCAATTAGGGTTATCAGTCTTTAACTATCAGGGAAAGTCTTTAAATTTTAACAGTGGGGTTACTATATAACTAAACGATGGTATTTATGCCATTATCTAATATAAGCATCTTTGAGGTCAACAGTGTTTGGTCATTGATATAAAAGCAATCCGCAAATTTTGCTACAGTTTCATTTCAGCGTACACAATCATAATAAAGGCCTGCTTCTTCATAATCAAGCTTTTTTTGGCACTGGAATTTTTAATGAGCGTTTCCTTCACTTCACTCCAGGCGTGCAGGTCATCCATATAAGGTACCATAAGTTCTTGAGCCATAAGTCTTAAACAAGTTAAAATATGCTTACCCTTTTGATGGTCATTTGCACCTCCATCACAGCATCATAGACATAGAGTAAAGATGCAATACTCCCTGTCACGATTCTGATATGACTGGACAATAAGCCCTAAGTCTTTACGGCAGAATGGGTAGAATCTTCTAAGCATGATATGAGCTACAATTATTTGAGCGCCTTAGGATGAGGCGATATTTTTTAAAAGGATAATATTGGATCACCTCTAAATCAGGCAATAAGGTAATGTTGATGAATGACGAATAATGAGTGGATCTCCTCAAACTAAGGCAATAGCAAATTGATTATCATACGCTGCCAGAACCAATAGATATGGCGGAACTTAATTATTAAGCCAAGTAAATGGTATTGTCTGAAGTCACTGAGATATAAGCAAGATGAGACTATTGAAGAAGGGGATTTTTAGTAGTTGAGAGCAAGCGGAACAGCAAGGATCTGCTGTATATATATTAGATTAAATAAAGATTGTCATTGTGGCAATTGCTCCATATTTATTAAAAGTTTATATATTATTTCAAGGACAACGATTTTCATATCATTAGTTCTATTGCTCAGTGGGCGTAACCCTGTTCATAAAACCCTTGGCGTATCACTGGTATACCGCTGAATTATAACAGTGGTGCTCACTACTGGGGGGCCCATTGATCAACTACACAAAATAAATCTCCTGCCGCTGGCCATGGCGCATCAGAATTTCATGGACTGGGTATCTTTAAGACATACTATACCAGTTGAATAAGAGGAACTCAAACTTGCCTTAGACGCTGTTTAAAAGGCAGGATAGGCTTTTTCAGGAGGTTTGTAGTGATAAGTTGCCTCCATTCGATTGTGATGGGAGTATTCATGGGTTCTTTGAGTAATTTGAGTTTGCAACAGAAGGAGCCTCTAACCGGCAGAAAGTGAAACTATTAATATTCACCTTGATGTTGGAAGTGCTGACTAAGTCACCTGTTATCTTCCAAAAGTTCTGCTTCATACAAAGAAGTGAAGGATACTGTGTTGAAGTTGTTTGGGGGTAACACAAAGATTTCACAGCAGAAGGCTGAATTCTTGACCATTGGGTTTCAGCGTGATGTTACTCTCACCACATTTGATGATCAATTCATGGCTGAAGCCCACATGTTAATTGGGGCAGGGATTTTATCTGAAGTTGACGTGTGCATTACAATGACCTCCGCTGTGAAGTCATTCTGTAAGCTGTACAACGTCATGACCTCAATTTTGGATGAAAACATACCCTTGCTTAAATTTTTCAGTTCTTACGCCGTATATCTGCCAATTTCCCACTGCCAATACAGAGTGGAACCCTCCCGCTACTGTCACTGGACCATCTTATTCATGGAAATTCGCCTGTATGGTTCAGATTCTGCAGAGTTACCCCCAGAAGTTAAACGTCCGCCCCATACCTGCTTATCATCAATGGTCTAACTACCGCCCTGGGCCTAATTATGCTTAACGTCACGCAGTCATTCTATCACCCTGGTCCTGTTTATGCCAAGCACCTTCAGTACAACTTTACGCGTGAACCAACTTACAATATTCAAGGAACAGGCCCTATGGGGTAAATTGTTTTGAATGTGGTCGCCCTGGGCACCTGGCACAAGGTTTCCCCAATTGATGAGTCCATTACATACAGCAGGATCAATGTGACCAGGGAAACGTCAGAGCGGAGTAGAGGTGGACTCTCTACCTCCGCTATCCCAAATTCAAACGTCCTACCTGAAATTACTGAAGTATATTCAGAGGCAGCCCCCATTTAGATGATACATTCCTATATCAGCAGCTGGTGCGAAGAGTAAATGTACAGACATAAACATAAGCCAAGGACATGGCAGAAGAAGGATCTCTAGGGCACCCAAAGACAAACATGTGTTAAATATTTGAACAAAGTTCTTCAGACAAAATGGAGCTTTCTGCGGATGCGCTTTCCCTGGGAGGAAAAGATGTCGCCTTCCCAGTGGACTTTATTGTTAAAGGTCACCCTAAAGTCTGTGAGGGTAATATGAGCTTCCTTGGAAAAAGAGATCCTTTGAATGTCCATGTAGTAAACAGTCAACATTCATCCTACTTAGAGTGTACCTACTGTGACATTGTCGTAGCAAAAAACCCAAGTTCGTGATATAAAAGATATGGGAGCTCAAGTTAGTATTGTTTCCACTGAGCTGATGGCGAAGGTAACATTAAAACCTGATGTGGAACATTGAATGGTGTATGGGACTGCTGGAGCAGAAAACACGGTCTCTGAGGGAGCCTACAGCACACTTCCATTGCAGTTTGAATCAATTGTTGATGAAGCTCTGGTGGTAGTGTTACCAAACATCAATTACAGCCTGTTGATTGGAACTGCTTGTATGTGACACTATGGTGCTGTCGCTTGTATGATGGTGGAAACCTTTAAGATTTTGGGGCAACGGATCCCAATTTATTTCACCTCAAGCAGAGTGCCAAAGGACTCGGTGCACATGGGACATATCAACATTGCCTATAGTGATGGGGTGATACTGGTTTTCTACCATCTACTTAAGAGCAAGACCTGGGTCTTTCCCCATGAAACATATGAATATTAAGGGTTACCACTCAGAGCTGCTGTCCCTATAGCCATACCCTCCTGGCACCAAGTAATAATAAACACTGAGTTAGAGGTAGAAGTGCCTGATGAGCTTTATGGGGAGGTCATTAGCCCTATCAGTGGCCACAGATTGATCCCCACGTGGCTCCAGGCATTATAATCCTGGGACATGGAGAGATCAAGGTTTTGATAGCAAATCTCCATAATGGATCCATGCAAATATGCCACCACAAAATAGTGGCATATATACATTCGACCCCAGTTGAGGAGGTCCTTCAGGTTCATGAATACAGAACGCTGGATGAATTTGGCCTGCCCATCAAACTGCAGCTTGGCGTAATGGCAGTCATACCGCATGAAAATTTAGTGAGGTTATTGGAAGACCAGAAAGATCAGGCGGAAGCTTTATTTCAAAAATATAAGGAGATCTTTGCTATTGACAATCATGATTTAGGGTGCACATGGGGGGTGTCCATCAAGTGGATACTGGGGATCATCCTTCCATCAGATCTTGGCCAATCCGCCGATTGAGGGCACCTGAGGAAGTTGTTACCAAGGAAATAAAAAGCTGCTGGAGAAAGGGATGCTTACACCATCAAAGAGTCTATGGGCTTCGCCTGTTCTGATTTTAAAAAGAAGGATGGCACCAACCACATAGTAATAGACTACCAGAAGCTCAATAGTATCACAAAGAAGGACTCATACCCCTTGCCGCGGATTATGATGTTTTTAATCATTTAGGGGGAGCTCGTTACTTATCAGCAATGTATTTGATATCCAGTTATTGGCAAATTGAGTTGCCCACGTCATAACAGGAAAAATGTTCCATTATTACAACCAAGGGGCTTTTTCAACTGACCTGTATGCCCCAAGGGCTGTGTAACGCCCCAGCTACATTTCAACTGGCGATGCACACTATCCCTGGCGACCTGAAGCTGTCACATGTCCTCAAATACCTTGATGATATTATGTATTCTCCCATACGTTTTCCAAGCACCTTAACCATTTGGAGGAGGTATCCGCCAGCTGGCTGAGGCTAATATTAAGATCAAACCTTATATATGTCACTTTTTCAAGGATCAAATGAAGTTCCTCGTCTTTATGTTAGATGTGGTAGGGTTAAAACTCAACCAGCCAAAGTAAAGGCTATTTGTAAATGACTATGCCTGGCAATAAGTGGGACATTCAGGTATTTTTGGAAATGTTCAGCTACTATCATTGCTTCATACCTAACTTTAGTGTATTGGAGGACTGCTATTCAAATTATTAAAAAGGATGCCATGTTTAATGGATGTAACTCCATCAACGCTCTTTCAATACACTTCAAACGGCGCTAATCAGTGTGCCAGTGTTGCATTATCCAAACTCTGATAAAGAGTTCATCATTTTAAACAGATGAGTCCCTTTCCGCTGTAGGGGCGGTCTTATCTCAAAAAGACGACAGGGGGAGGAGCACCCCATATGATACTGTAGTCAGAGTTTGGACAGCCATGAAGTAAATTATACTGTGACTGAGTGGGAAAGATTAGTGGTGATCTACGCATACAAGCAATTTTGGGTGTATTTGCATGGGGTGAAGCTTAAAGTATTAACGAATAACCTTTGTTACGCTGGTTGTAGAACCTTAAGGTGCCTGAAGGGCGCCTAGCCCGATGTGCTCTCAAATTGCAGGCTTATGACTTTGAGGTCCTCCACTGACCTGTAGCAAAACACCAGAATTCTTATTGCTTGTCAAGTCTACCAATGATTGCATTTATAACGGATTTGAGTGACATAGTGTGCAATAAGATGCTCAGCGGAAAGTACAACGATGAACCACCTCAAGTCATAGGAATTATTAGATGGACTAAGGGCCAATACATTTCAGAAAAAAGGTTAGCTGTACAAGTGGATGAGTTATACTACAGTGAATATCCCCAGGCCTTCTGCTCAATCAAACATTTTCACGAGCGCACACTGAGCAGTTGGACATGGTGGAGTATGCAAGACCCTGGAAATTTTGAGACTGCGGAACTACTGGGAAAGCATGCAATTTGACGTGCTCAAAACCATTTCCTGTTGCCTCCAGTGCCAAGTGGAGAAGCCGTTTCACCAGAAGACTTACCACCAGCATGAAACCTCCCTTTTCTTGGCCTATGGTTTCTATCAATGTTGTGGGGCCTCTGCCAACTGAACAAATTGGTCTAAGTATATTCTGGTGGCGATTGACCACTTGACCAGGTGGGTCAAGGCACGGGCAATATGCAATTTAGGGGCAATCACAGTTGCTAAGTTTGTGATGAAATGTATAATTTAGTGACACTGCTGTCCCCAGTTCTTCCTTACTGATAACGGAACCAACTTTACCTCCCACATTTTAACCAAGCTCAACAGGCTGTTGGCCATCCATGGGGTTTTGATGACCCCGTATCACCCAGAATCCAATGGGATGGTTGAGCGAGTTAATGTGACCTTGGAGAGCATACTCCAGAAACTGGTAACATCTTGAAGTTCAATTTAAAGTTCCCTTCTTTCCACCGCTGTAATTGCATACATTATTGGCTATCATTCCGCCATGGTGAAAAGCCCCTTCCAATTATTTTATGGGCAACATCCTGCTCTTCCAGCGCTGCTTTATGCTTGTGTAAAAGATACCAGTAGAATGGATCCACAACGTTATTTGACTAACCTGGCGGACACGCTGATCAAGCTGCAAACTGAAGTGCACTTGAAAAGTTTGGCCAAGAAGATTAGAATCAGGCTTCCAATCAGGTGTGGTGTAGCAGCCTAGCTCAGTTCAAAGAGGGGGTATGGTTTTGTTCCATGACCAGAATGTGTTTGGGTGGAAGCATAAGTTGGCCAACATCTGGATCGGTCCATTTGAGATAATTAAAAAAATGGGCGCAGACATCTATACCATCAAAGACCCTGCAAGTGGTCAGATCATCAAGTAATTGCATGTGAAAGTTCTTTTGGGCATATAAGCAATAGGAGACTTATTGTCCAGTCAAGGGAGGGTAATGTCACAAGACTGATTTTAAAGGATGATAAGCCCTAAGTCATTATGGAGGAATGTTTAGAATACGCTGAGCATGATATATGCTACAACTATTTGAGCGCCTTAGGATGAGGCAATATTCAGTTGAAAGGATAAAGGATCGTCTCCAAATCAGGCTATAAGGTAATGTAGATGGATGACAAATAATGAGTGGATTGCCTTAACTAATGTGATAGCAAATTGAATATCATATGCTGCCAGAACCAATGAGATACGGCGGAACTAAATTACTAAGCTGAGAAATAGTATTGTCTGAAGTCACTGAGATATAAGTGAGATGAGACGATTGAAGAAGTGGATTGTTTTTAGTTGAGAGCAATCAGAACAGCAAGGATCCGGTGTATATATTAGATTAAATAAAGAGTGTTATTGGGGAAATTGCTATATATTTATTAAGAGTATATCCGTTGTTTTGAGGATGACAATCATCATATTGTCAGTCCTATTGTTCTGTGGGAGTAACCCTGTGCATATAGCCCTCAGCGTATCTCCGGTTTACTGCCAAATTATAACACTCCCTTTTCCAGGTATAAACATGTATTTGAAGGTAGGTTTAAAAGTAGTGGACTTTAATCATGTGACTTTGTGTACTCCAGGGGCTAATTATATAGTAATTTTAGTATGTGTGTCACCCTGTTCAACTTGACATGAGAGTCAACATTACTGATCCTGTATAGGATTGAGATGTTGCTCCAATTACTCCTAAGTAAGTCTTAGTGTGACATCCATCATATTAATTTTTTAAAAATAACTTTAATATTCTCCAAAGTTCTTAACTTGGATGTCCAGTTCATGAATTTATTGACAAGTAAATGTGTTAAGTTCACATATGTTGGTCTTCATCCTCTAATAATCTAATGCGCAAATTCAATTCCTCCTTCATCTCTTTGCATTTGTATTCCGAGGAAGCTTGTTGGTCTTAGCTTTCAGCTCTTTTTTGATAGAATTCCAGCTTTTCTCAGCTTCATTGAGGCGATGGTAAGAATGATTAATGTCTTCTTTATTAGGTAATTTGTTTCTCATGTCATTCTCCAATTTGTTGAGTTAGTAATAGAATGAAAAGACACCTGTGTTGCATGAGATACCAGATCCTGCTCAACATGGGCCACTCAAGAGAATATTTTGTGAAGTGAATATTGAGACTTGGTGGTTTAATAATTTTCCAACTCATCAATTCTTTGTTGGGCTTGTTCTAGCTGGGACTCAAGAAGCTTAATCTGTCCTTCCACCTGATGACGGCTAGTAGAAGCTTGGGCCACTATATTACCATGGGCTTCAATATCTTGTCTTTACAGCACCTGAGAAAAGGCGTTGAGTAAACTTTTGGTATTTTCATTTGACTCATTGATGTCCTTTTGGAGTAGATTTGTAGCTTTCTCCACATACTTTATAACACTGCAATCAATGGTCTCATATTGTTATAGAGGTGTATGATATAGGAATGATTTGCTTTGATTATACATCGGATGTCCCCTATAATTTGTGATGTTATAGTTTATGTCTGTTTGTAGTCCATCTATAAGGCCACTTGAGTATTGATATTATGGTGTAGTTCCAAGTAATAGATTCCTAAAAAGTGTATGATATGTTAAAGCGCTGGTTGTATGAATTTTATAATGTGGCAAGATAGATTTGCAATTGAATTGCATATCTATAATAGAACATCTAAATTATATAAGTTCATAAGAGGCTTGTCCATGGCGAATGTCCTTTTGCAGAATGCTTTTTCTTCTGGGTAGTGACTCCACAATGTAAGTCTAGAACTCTTTTATTGGAAATAGAAGTTAGATAATAAGATTTGGGAATCTTCAGTAAATTTTCTTGAACTTCTTAAATGTTATGATGGGAGGACATCCCATTTGGTTAATTCCTTCACCATTTCCGTTGTGAGCCCCGTGGGTTACTCTAATGATCAGGTTATCTTCTATGGTGCAATCAAATAGGTTCAGGCATCATTAAGCGTTGGCTGTGCCCTTGTAGTGAGAACCAACCTTTTGGGTTTCCTTTTTTGTGACTGTATAATGCTTTATTTAAGAAGCCTAACGGTCAGTTCTTTTGAAAAAGTCTAATACAGAAACTATATCGTTTATTTTTGGAGTGCCAAGTCATACTTAGGTCCCATCAACTAGAGCTCTGTCCTATGGTAAGTTAGCAAAAGAGATTTACAAATTTAAAGTACCAAAAATAGGTATATAATTAATGACATAACTTTATTTTAGTATATAATAAGGGTCTTTAATGTTACATTTAAAAATATATACTTCATAAGGAAAAGGCTTATTAAAAAATAGAGGTGGATATCCAGATGTGAGGCTCTTGGTCAAGCTATGAATTCAGATTATACAATACATTTGTAGCATATTTTTGATCAGGCAAAAAGATAGGTTGAATTACCAAGTCAGATGAGACTTTGAATTGCTTAGGTAAATCATTAGGCAGATTCTTGATTCTTATCCTTTTGTTGGTTCATCTTATTTTACTGCCTCATGTGCCACCTAAAAAATGATCGTCTGGTATTTAAAAAAGATTCTTTTTTTGATTATGCAGGTTCTCATTCAGGTTATTTTGGGATTGAATTGTTCTGATAAAATTTTACTATCAACAAATTGAGCCTCATAAACTGTCAGTTTTTTATATGCTTTAAGATGTGCCTTCATCAACCCCCTTCTTGGATCTAGATGTCAATTCTCTCATAGAAGTCAAATACTTGATTTCTTTCCATCACGTCCAATATCCTGATATCTGACACCAGTTTTGTCACAAGGGGCAGTGTTGTTAGCACCAGATAAGTCACCATTATCAGACCTTGGGTGGTTTGGTTGCCGTTGGGTGGCAATATAAATATGCTTGTATATTGTTAGAGGGACAGTCAGATTGACTTTATGTAGGAAGACATCAAAGATAATTCACTACTGGAGTAATTAGTTTTAGTATAAATCTGGATGAGGATTTTATACCTTATTAGTTAAAAATAGTCAAAAGAAAATTTTTGGGGTAATAAAAGGGAATCAGATAAAAATGAATAAATTGGATCAGGGTAAAACTAGAATGGGAATATCTTTGGTAGATCAGAAAACTCGTCTCTTTCCTGAACCACCAAACCACTTAGAAAAATTGGTAAGCCTTTTGAATTAAATGAATAACATCAAACTGCTAGCTGAAATAGTATCCCATTTTCTTATAATATATACATTTTTAATCTTAAAATTAAATATATGGCTTTTATTTATATTATTAGGATCTAGGGAAAACCTGCAAATGTTGGTACACCTATTGCATAGAATATTTGTGCCAAACTTACTATTTGTTTGATAGTTTATGAGGAGATATAGAATATACCCACATACCTATACTTAATGAGGTTTAGTTGTATTAAGATAAGTCTATTATAACAAGAATAAGTGTTTGTGTGTTTATGTGTGTGCGCAATGCACAGCCAAAACTACAGCATGTAGAGCTATTTATTTTTTGAACATAGTTGGATGGGAGGGTTCCATTCAAAGCCAGATAGTTAATTTTATAGTAAGATAAAGCGTTATATGTGTAAGAAAGTAAAATTATATATGCTTTAATAGTAACTGGTATATTGAGGAGGATACCCAGTGGTAGAATATGGACCCTCTTCCACTGCCTCCCTGAGTTTGATCCCAGTAGATGAACTTTGGGTAGGGGACAATTATGATGGTTTTGATTTTTCACAACAATGCCCAAACCAAGATATCAAATAGTGAAGGCGGTCCATGGAGTTCCTGGCCTATCATATGCTGCGCATGGAGGCTTTCTGGGTTTTATCCTTCTTTCCCAATTTCTTCACTTCCCTACATTGGTGCACTATTATCCCCTGGTCAACCCACCTTAAATAAAATTTAAATAGTACCTAGTATATTGTTACAGTTGAGCAGTTTAAAATTTATTGATTCTGATAGTTAAAATGTGTTTGCCAAGCGGTTGGTGATTTTAGGTTGATTAAAAAGCCTGATAATTTTTAGTAAGCAGTAAGTGAATGGTTGATTTGAAATGGAAGCTTCTTTGGTAATTTGTTGGTGGTTTTTAGTTGTTTCTATAAGTTTGTTTTGGTTTTACCAAGCAGTTGGTGATTGTTTGAATTGGTATGTTCAATTATTTTAGCTAAGTGGTCATTAGGTTTATCTATGAAATAAAATCTAAAATACTCAATTAAATTGTTTGTTTATCAAACATAAGAAATGCCAGGAAACACCATTATCTATATATAATATTAAATCTAATCAAGTCATTTTATATCATTTGTTTATCAAACGTGAGCAACGTTAGATAAACCACTTAATAATATTAATAACGATTTGAATCATCTGGTAAGATATAAACACGATAGCAAAGCATGGGTATCTGATGCTATTATATTATAGATAATAAAAGCAAGTGTTGGTATTTGTATGATAACCAGCAAAATATAGCACATAAAGCTTTAAAAATATCAACATAGGTGGATGGGAGGGGTCATGTGCACCTCAAAGTCATATTTATAATTTTTTTGAATTAAAAAGTTTTTTATGTTAGAAGTGAAAATTCTATATGTTCATAATGGTAATTGGTATATTGTTATGGCTGAGCAGTTTAATTTTTAGTTGGATCAATAGTTGAAAAAAGTTTGCCAAGCGGTTGTTGGTCATTTGACTAATTAAGTTAACTGTTCTAGTGAATAGTAAGTGATTAGTTGATTTGATAGTTTAAATGATTTTTCCTGGCAGTTGTGGTTCAAGGTTGTGTCAGGAAAATGCTGATAATAAAACTGGCCTGGAACTCATGTTGAGTGAATATCCAGGATCTGGCCAGATTATCTCTGGTACAGCCATCCATATTTTGGTATAAAACAGTAGTAAAGCATCCACTAGCACCAGTCAGAGGTTTCCAAAATTGGCAATTGTAGCTACTAAATGTCCAGCGGACTACTAAAATTCACAAATAGAGACTTCTAATGACTTTTTTATATGGTTTAAAAGTTGAAAAGAGTATAAGTGGAGTGCCAAAAGAATCTGGTAGGGTCTGCTGCTTAATAAGATCACAAAAAATGATAGGGTAATATAAAAAATTGCATTTGCTATCAGGAATAATTATACAAATTTTTCTATAGCAGATTGACATTCCAAAATCTTTATAGTTCTGGTTTAATCTCACCCTGGCCAGCTGACTTAAAACTCAAATTTTTGCCACCAAATTTTTTTCCTGTCATGAGTCCACTTGGTGAATCAGCGATACTTTATCCAGCGGGCAACTGGGTGTGCACATGTCCTGGACATATATGGTTAGTCCCATTTAATTAGGGAAGAGGTTTAATTAATCCATGTTTATCAGGAATTGGCTCATGGTTGTCAGCAATGAAGGGGAATGGCAGTTATGGATTTCCAAGCACAAAACTGTTTTACTCAATCTCTTCTCACAAGATATCAATCTAGATTTATAAGTGGAACTTGAACTGCTAGAAATAACTTTTTGAGGGGAAGAATCACTGCCACCCCTCTGCTAGCAATGGCCCCTAGCTATCATCATTCCCCACACTCTATCTAAATTTTATGAGACTAACTCATAGGTAGTTGACATAGAGGAAATGATATAATGTTCAAGGGGTATGGTATCACCTACTGTCAGTCAATTGCTTGTCTGATATTGTACTAATAGTTATTTAGTTTAAATTTAAAAATATTTGAGGCATGCTGACCAGGGGATGGACATTACTGATACTTAATGAGCAAAAGAACAAAAAAAAAGAATTGAACAGATCAAAACCAAAAACTAACCAAAATAAAAAACCAAAACTAAAAATAGAACTCCAAGCAGGCGGGGAGCAGAATACCGCTAACCCACCATGGCAGAGGGTGAGGGGGTTGGGAAGCGCTTCTACAAACATATTTGGCTTGTCATCCTCATTTTAGTTGTAGAAACGGACAAAAGCGGAGAGCTAGGGTGTGGGGGCATCAGCGTGTTGGGTGTGTAGGTGGACAAAAAGTTGGTTACCTTCCTCAAGATCATCTTGGTAGACAGCCTCAACAAATTCCGAAACTTAGCGTTCAGCTTGAATGCAGGCTTTAAGAAGTTGGGAAAATTTGGTGATAATTTATCAGGTGATTTTTGCAGATGGGTAAAAATCTGCTAATTGGGCCATATATATGACCGCATCTGTGGCTTCAGTGGCCAATTTTGTGATTTTCTATTGTTCTGTTTGGTAAAATCAGGTGGGAACTCAACTATGCTCATTCCTTGGTGGAATTGAGAAACGGATTAAGCCACCACTTTGTGTAGGATTGGCCAATGGGGTGAGGCCACCGTTGCTAATGTAAGATGGTGGTCACTTTGGTAGGGGATGGCATTGGGTTTAGGAGTGAATCGCTCTAGGGGATGTGGATTTGTCAAAAGCATAATTTTAAAATTTGACCCAAACACAATCAAGTGGGCTGAAAGGTTCACTGGAGCCCTTCTTGGTGACAACGTTACCTGATTCATCAATCTTGGCCAATAAATCCCATGGATTTTGGTTCACTGGAATATTGAATGGAGATTTTGGGAAGGTAGAAGTCAAATGGGCTGCTTGGGTTTAAATATTGGTCCAGGCCAGGTTCTGATTGGTGTGGGTGAAATTTGGTGGGATAGTGTGGGTGGTTTGATGGAGGCCAATTTTCACTCTGGCCCATCAAATGAGAACGTTGAGCTGGAGGGGGCAACAAAACGCCCCATTTGGAATCCACTATAAATATGGCTCAGAGACCACACCAGAGGAAGTGTCTTGGGGCAGGATTTTTGGAAGGGTTGAGTCTGAAACAGAGGGGACAAATTTGGCAACTATTATCCACCATAGCCTAAAATAAATTCTCAGACGCCACAGTGATATGAGCATGGGGATTTGTTGGGCTATGGCAGGGTGGTGTGGGATTATGGTGGAAGTTGTAAGTCCAGGGGAACGTCCTCTCTGTGCGAATTGGGCGATTTTCCCCTTTTTCTAACAATAAGGGTCCAAAGAGGGCACTGTACCCCTCATCACACAGGGCGACCTCGCCCATGTGGTAGACAAGTGTTGAGTAACAGCGCTCTATATGAAGATCTCTCCCTAGTTCCAGTGCTTGCCACCACCAAATAGTTTTCCAGATCAAGGAAATCTGTGCGGAAATCACTAAATTGAAGCCAAATTATCCAAAATTTATGAAAATGAGGTATAATAGGCGAGCAACTAATGGTCAGAAGGGGACTGTGACGGTTGAGGTCTATCCTCAGCATCACATTGCCCTGATCTTTGGTAAGACAGGGCAGGCTGTGTCTGTATGTATGGAGGAGGAGGGGCATTGGTTCTGGCAAGGACGCCTAAGGGGCCAGAGCTTGGAGTAGGCCAAGGAGCAAGATGGGCGTCCAAGTCGGAACAAAACGGAAAACGAGTAAAATGGGTAGTTTCAAGATTTGAATTGGATTCAAATCGAGAATGGAATGAAACAGGTGCTTGGGAGTTTCGCGGTTCGATTAGGATTTGAAATGGAACTGGCGCGGAACCGTTGAGGATCAGAACTGGCACAGAACCATTGAGTAAAGATTCCGCGATCCTGTTGTAAAGTTTACACCAAACATCATTCAAATTGGCAATGGCACCATAAGCTTATATTATATTTTATATTAGCTTTTAGCATGTGTATATAAGGAAGGAACTGGGAGCTGGAGGCTCCTCAGTTCTGTTTTCTATCAACTTGGCTAAATATTAAATAAAAGAACCTAAATTCATATATTTATAATTTGGGTTTATTTTAAAAGATATTGCCTAACTGCAGCCATGTTTGGCTTAAATCAACAAGAATTGGACTTTGAGAGTGAGCTTGGGAGGGCTATTGCCTCCCTCTATACCTTTCTTGGAGTCAAGGCATGTTGCTGAGGTTAAGTATACTTGCAACTGTCTTCCAGGGGGTGCTTGTCCAATCTTGTGGCGCGCGCACCAGGAGAGTAGTATCAGGAGTCCTGTCAGCCCTATGATCTTTAACATGGATCCTGTTGCCCAACTCATTTGTGGTTCATTGGAAGGAGCCAGTGCGTTACAGGGACAAGCATCAAATCCTCAGTCAAAATCACCAATGGCATTGAGCTATCAGGCAGTATGGTTGCCAATCCTAAATTCTCTCAACATTGTTGGTCCTTGTTCCCAACGGGCATGTATCACCATCAGGGATGATTGCCAATAAAACAAAGCCCTCATCCCAAATTTGGGATCATCTCTCAAGGAATCCCACTTGGCTGAACGACCACCTCAGTGATTGGGCATGGGTGGGTTGGTCATCCCAAACCCGTTTCTGACCCGTTGGGATCATCTCAATGTGGGGTGGCCCTTGGGGATCCAGTTGCCTGTTAGTCCAAATGCCGTTGCACTAACCACCATAGATGCAGTAAATCCTTGGGTCAGACGTTTGTGTGTGAACTGATAGCAACTCAGTCCACCGCCAGTTCTTTTAATTTCAGTTCAGATTGAAGTTAGTATTCCCCCTCAAAATTCACAAGGTTAGGTCAAATCTAAGGGCCTCAATCCCTGCTTTGACAAACTACCAATAAAACACTACTTAATCAGTTGCATTGCACTGAGGAAATTGTTGGTCAGTTTTCTTTAATTTTACTTTTCAATAAGAACTAATACCCAATTCTAATTCCTATCATGTCCAAATATAAACCACCCCTCCTGAATATATTTCTACAACCCTTGGGACCCATGTCCATGTTTACCTGGTTCATTGCTAGGTTCTTATACACTATAATAACTCATGGGCTCTTAATGGTAAATCTCTTCCTGGTTTCATAACCATCATACCAGCAGCAATGCCATTGGCATTCAGGCATGGCATTTGGGTGCTTTGGCACTTAAACTGGCAGGCTGGTCTAGAAATAACTTTCTGTTTTTCTGACACAATCAACCAACCATTATTTTTAACCATTTCCGCCCTTCTCGTTGAGATGAGCGTAGCAGTAGTCCTTTTTTTCAGCTGAATAAGGTTGTGATGAAGTTCTACTATGGCCACAATATCTTAGTACCTCTTGAGTTGTCTTTGCCCACCCTCAAAATGGAATATTCATGCTAGGAGCCACCGAGGTGTCCTTGGTATCAAACCCTAGCTCCAAATCATTGTCCAAATCACATTCAATAGTTGCCGCAGTCCTCATGCCCATGTCAGTATATTCTGGTATTCCGATTTAATAAGTGTCTATTTCTGTTATGAACCTAATAGTTTCCCCTAATCCTAGTACTATCTCTTCCTTATCTAAAGACTCAACTATAGCTGCCAATAATAAGAATTTCGCCTACTTTTTATTGCCCATAAAAATAAGTATTGGAGCTCACCACATGTCCTTTGAGGCCTTAGTGAACACTGGAGCAGTGAGGAATTTTATGAATGTAGAGTTAGCCACCAGTTGCAACTTGATCTGGACTTGGGTCCTATGGTGATTGTCGCTTCATCAGCTTCCCAGCCCTCAAATCTAGTTAGACGCCCAATACGTTTCTCTGTCCATCAGTTCATCTTTTGTGATCATTTCTCCGCAATGACAAGCCTGGTGTTTCTAGTAATCTTGGGGTTGGGTTGGTGGCGATTATCATATTAGAATTCACCTGGAGTCTACCATGGTGTCATTTGCTAATAACCAGATGGAAAGTGAGTCTCCCTTAGTGGATATTTTTAAAAACTCAAGGCTTCAATTTGATCACTTCCCTTGTTTCCCCTGCAGGCCTTCCATCAGATTTTCCCGAGACATTAATGGGATATTGAAGTATCTTTGAATCTGAGAAGGCAGATCAACTTCCCCACACCAAATTTGATCTAGGGTTCATAACAACAGTGCAGGTGGTAAATATTAACTGCCTTTGTACCTGCACATAGCTGAGGAGGAGGCTGCTCTTAATGTATGGTTAGATAACATGCTTAAGAAAGGGTGATTGTACAAGGAAACATCACCAGTTGCTTCTCCAATTGTTTTTGCCAAGAAAGCCAATTTCTCCCTTTGTCCCTGCATTAAATATGGTCACCTAAATAAAATCACAGTTCATGATCCCTACCTTTTACTGCTGGAGCAAACTATCAGTCAAGCATAGATAAAGTCGCATGTGTTCTCAAAACTTGACCTTATTAATGCCTTTAACCAAAATTGAGTGATAGAAGGCCTGGAATTGCTTACCGATATTTAAACAAAGAAGAAACTTTTCCAATTTTGAGCAATGACTTTCAGAAAGAAGGTTGCACCGGCCACATTTTAAAAAATGATTGATAGTGTGTTGGGTGATCTCCAGTTCACCTGTGTGGTAGCTTATATTGACAATATCTTGGTACAATACCTACCTCCAGAACAGCATAAAAAGATTTGGAAGCAGGTGTGGCAGCCTTACATAAAGTGGGCCTATTTGTTAAGCCTTCAAAATGCGAGTTTTACCGGGAGGAAGTCATAGTTTTAGGCGATCTCATCTTAGAATATGGGTAGGCATTCCCCTAACAAGTTGGACGCCATCCATGAGTGGCCCACTCTAACAATACAAAAGCAATTAAGAAGCTTATTAGTACTAGGGCTTCTCTAACCAATTGATCTCACTTTGAGAAATTTTATTAGAAAAAGCATTTAATTTACCACTGCCATCTGGCCACGCCCATTTTCCAAAAATGACTGTGAATTCGCCTCCTGCTACTTCAATGTGGGGTAGCAGTGATCCACCGTCTAGCGTTTTCTGCCCTGCAAGAAAACACGGTTGCATGGGGTCTATTAGTCCGCCATCTTCTTCAGGCCGTTTTGTCCCCCCACAGGACTTAGTGCTCCGCCTGGTGCTCATCCACCCTTCTCGCCCCATACTCTCACGCTCCCTCATTCCAACATCTGATTTTGCCTAATAGTCAACCACGGGCATTTGTTCCCATATGCTGACAAAGTAATAATTGAAGCAGCCACAGCTGCTTTTGCATCACTGGCTTTATTGATTTCCACCCATTAAAGGGCTATTTCAATATTGGCTTCCAAACAGAGGAGGATGCTGAAGCAGTGGCTTCTACTCCCCTAATTTACAAAAATACTCCTATCCCTACCACCCAAACTCACCTTCATTCAACCACCACATTGGCAATGTCCTCTGAATCCCTCCCATCTCACCTACCACCCCAGATATTATATGATCAGTTGATGGTGGGGCTTTTGGCTTATGAGACACATCTTAACGTTGTCTTCGCCATTCATTCTGGAGCAGAGCGCCTTGCTGCACCTCGTGCCACCGCCACCATAATCTCACACCACCCTTCCATAGCCCAACAGATTCCCCCAAGTTCATATTGCTGCGGTTCCTGAGCATTTCATTTGGGCTCAGTTGGATAATGGTCAGCAAATTTTCCCCTTATGTTTTGGACTCAACCATTTCAAAAATCCTTCTCCTAAGCTACTTTATCTGGTGTGGCCTCTGAGCCATACTCAGAAGATTCTGAAGGGGGCTTTTTGTTGCCCCTCTCATTCAACGTTCTTGTATAATGGGCCAGAGTGGAAAATCGGCCTCCACCAAACCCACCCACACTATCCCACCCAAATCTCACCCAAACTAATCAGAAACAGGCCTGGATCATCATTCAAAATCAAGCAGCCCATTTGACTTATGCCCACCCAAATTCTCCATCCTCTATTCCTGTGAACCAAAATTTATCAGAATTATTTGCTGAGATTGATGAATCAGGTAACGTTGTCACCAATGTAGACTCCAGTGAACCGCTCAGCTCAAATTTGTGTTTGGGCCGAATTCTACAATTCTGATTTTGACAATTCCCTTCCCCTAAATGATTTACTTATAAACCCAATTCCATCCCCTACCAAAGTGACCTCCAGCTCACCTTAGCAGCGGTGGCCTTACCCCATTGCCCAATCCTACGCAAAGTGGTGGCCAATCCATTTCTTAATTTAACCAAGGGCTGAGCAAATTTAATTTTCTCCATGATTTCCCAGAAGCAGCTCAGAAGGAAATAACTAAATTGGCCACTGAGGCCACTGATGTGGTCAATCATGTGGCCAAATTAGCAGATTTCGACCCATCCGCAAAAATCTCCCAACAAAGTCTCACCAAATTATCCCAACTGCCCAAAGCCCGCATTCAAGCTGAATACCAATTGGAGTAATTTGTCAAAGTTATCTTGCAAGCTGATCTTGAGGAAATTAACCAATATTTTAGACACATCCACCCCCACCACGCGGGTGCCCCACACCCTGGATCTCCGCTTTTGTCCATTTTACAACAAATATTTTAATGCTGACCAACCAGATATTTCTGTAGAAGTGTCGCCCATCCCCCTCACCCTATGCCATGGTGGGTTAGCAGTTTTTCTCTCCACGCCTTGTTGGGATTGAATTTTGGTTTTTATTTTTGTTTGCTTTTAATTTTGTCTGTTTGATTCTTTCAAAAGTTCTTTTGCTCATTGAGCATTGGTAATGTCCATCCCCTTGTTAGATTGCCTTATTTAAATAAAATCTTTTTTTGCACTATAATTTTCTAAAAAAATTTCCTGCCTTATCCCAGATAGCCGCCCCACTTCATACACTTATGGGTAAGATGTCCCTTTTAGTTGGACGCCTGAGTGACAGCAGGCATTTATTTTAATTAAAGAGATATTTTTGTCTCCCCCTATCCTGAAGCATGCAGACCCCTCCAAGTCTTATTTCATAGCCTGCAAAGCATCATCTGTTGCAGTGCGGGCTGTATTGCTTCAGGGGAATAGGGTTAGAGCACCTCATTGCTTGTTTTCCTGCAATTTCTATATTATGGAGCAGTCTCGTGCCATTTATAACATGGAGCTGGCAGCTGTGGCATGGGCCCTGATCCACTTGCAGTATCTTTTGCGGGGTGCTTAACATGAGTTAAGAGTGCAAACGGATCATAAAGATCTTCTCTACTTCTGAAAACCACAGAAGTTGGCACACAGGCAAGCTCAAACCTATCAGAATTTGTGTAGTTTTAACTTCAAATATGAGTTTGTTAAAGGAGCGTTAAATGTTCTTATGAACTTCTTAAGTTGTAACACCGCATATTGCACCGTACTATCAGAGGAGTTGGATATTATTACTATTATTCTTCCCACCCAAATATTGTCCATCATCCCTCCCATGGTCTCATCAGTTGACTTGTCTCCCAATGTGCCACTTATTTCTTAGGCTTTAGCAGCCCAATTGACCTGTCTTAAAGGATTGGAGCTGTTGGAACGAATGTCCCTCCCAGCTCATAAGCATTCCCTATATTCCTTGGTGGATGGTCTTATTCATTTTTCAGTCACAGGTGTGGGTTCCTCCTCTTGTTAGAGCCAATGTGTTTCAGGCTCATCACACCCCTCACAATCAGCCATCTTAGTAATAAGAAGTGTATTGATTAGATTAAGTGTACCTATAATTGGGCGGGCTTTTCAAAGTATGTACTGCCTGAATCTCCATTGTGTTACCTGCGCATGGGCCAAGTCAGATCAATCAGGAAGAAATGGTCTCCTTCATCCATTACAACAGGCCGAGGATCTATGGACATCAGTATCCATGGATTTTATTGTCAAACTTCCCTTTTCAAGCAGGTTTACTGTGGTGATGGTGGTGTTTGATTGGTTTACAGAATTTGCCCTATCTATCCCTTTCTCATCCACAGTTTTTCAGAAGAAACTGCCCATCCCTTCATTTTATTTATTTGAGTCAAGAGACTAGGAAACAGGCATTACCAAAATAGAAAAAGAAACAACTGAAATGAAACCTGAATAGATTCAACTCCGTCAAAAAAAAATTTCCACCTCCAGATTAAGACTCAGATTTTTCTGGTAACATCATGAGTAAGGTTTTCGTGTTAATAGACCTACCAACCGCCAATAGCTTTCTTCAACTGGCACCCTGATGATGTGAAAAGGGTGGAATTGAACCTACAACCTTCAGATTGGTAGCTGTATGCCCTACCGACTTGCCTTCCTCCCAAATGCCCATCTCTTCATTTATTTAACCGAGGTAAGCTGACCAGGGGACAGACATTACCAAATATATGTGAAACTAAGAGAATAAATAAGAAATATAAAAATTGGGCACCCCAGGGTACTCAAGTTACCCCTGTTGCCAGCGGGACTGTCAGGTATGGGGAGGTTGGTGCACTACTCCAGGGGGTTTCCCCTGCTATGGAGCAGGTGTGAAGGAAAGGGTCTGTGTAGAGGAACCAGAGTGGGAACCATGATTCTATGAGCGCTTTTTGTCTTGGTCTCATATATCCATAGAGCCAGGCTTGGAAGTGCTCTAGTAAGTGGACATGGAATCTGTTAATAATCCCAAGAATGGTTGGGACCGTGCCCTTGAACGCATCTAATGCAATTGTGTGTATTGTCCACATTGCAATGGGTATTATTAGGGAGCGGAGGGTAGATGGGATTGGTGACTCGATCTGGAGCGCGAAGTACTCTTTGATATCGAGAATTCCTGTTCGTTTTGAATCTTGAGCAGGCGTGCGACTTCCTGCCATATAGCTTTGGACGGGGGGCATGATTCTAGGCGGTGATGTAGGGATCCCTCCCCTCCACATACTGCACATGTTTTGTGGAGGGAGTTAGAGCGGTCCGCCGTCCTATAGGTCCTTCTCAAACAGCGCCAGGCGTTTGCTCTTATCCTTGGTTGTAAGAGTGGGTGGTGTGTCATTTTCCACATTGCTTTCTGTGTGATTAAATCAAAGGGAATGTCCAGCATATCTAGGTATTCTATCCTAGCTATGCTTGGGGTTGTTGCGAGAATATCCCTCTGGGGGTGGTTTTCTGGGTTTCTTAATTTGAATTGGGGGCTGGGTCGTCCCCTTCCCTGTATAGTACCCATGTTCTCTATGGTCCATCCCATACGGCGGATAGTTTGGAGGATATGTTTGAAATGAGGGGAGGTTCCATGCGGACCTGTTGCAGTAGGGTGCTTGGCAAGGTATGAAAGTAGTCTGGGTGGACTATGTGGGTTGGTTAGTTTGAGCGCCTGTGCAAAGTTAGTCCTTGCTGCTCTGGACCAATGTTGTTGTGGGAGGTCTGGAGCAAGGATTTCCTTTATCCAGGTACCTAGGATGTGATTGGCATGGCTCTCAAAATCTATTAGTCCCATGCCTCCGCTTGAGCGTGGGCCAAATAGTGTTTCCATCCATATAGGAGGGTGATAGCCAGGCTACAGCCAGCCCTGGATAAGCGCGCGAATTGAGGTTATAAAGGTAGGTGATAAGGCGATCGCATGGGCTGGGTACCATAGTATTGGGGTGATGAGCGAGTTAGCAACTGTAACTCGTCCTGTTAATCCGGGGTTCTTCCCTTGAGGGAGGCGACGCCTTTAGATACCCGTTGTAACAGGTTACTTTCCATCGTCTCATTAGCATATCCCCCTGATTTTAGTCAGATTTCAAGGTGTCAGACAGGAGTGGTGGTGGGAGGTGTTGCAAAGGGTAAAATAATTAGGTTTTTTCTTCGAGTGTTGGTGTGAGGTTCTGATGTTGTGGCCCAATTGTTTGTGTATCTGCCTAAGAGGATGATTTCTGTCTTCCTTTTGTTAAAGAGTACATTGCTCATCTTGGAGTATTCCTCTAGATTGTGTTCCAGCTGTTGGGCATCTTCATTGTTTGCCATACCTGCTACGCAGTCATCCCCAAAGGCCAGTATCTTGACTGTTGGTTGTCCTTGTGCGGTTATCCCCATGAGACGTGAGTCAGTTACTCGGAGGAGCGGGTCAAAGCTGAAATTGTATAGCAGTGGGCTGAGGGGATCCCTTGTTTGAGCCCCCTGTGTAGTTTGATAATGTTTGTTAGGAATCCAGGGCCGCATACAGCCATGGTTGCAGATTCTGTTAGGAGCATCGCCCATTTTATGAATCTTGGTGGGAGTTTAAAGGCATGTAGACATTTTTTTAGGTATGGCCAGCTAACACGGTCATACGCCTTTTCCTGATCCAAGAGGACCAGGGCACCAGTTGTGGATTGGCAAATGTTTGCAATAGGGTGTATGTTGTTCCAGATTGAACGCCCTGGTATAAACCCAAACTGGTTGGGTAATAGGACGTCAGATGCAATTGCGCCTAATCTAGCTGCTAGAATTTTTGTTATAATTTTTGTGCCATTGTTGGAGAGTGCAATTGGGCGCCAGTTGGCCAGTCCAGCTTGCACCATTTTTATACAAGGTTATAACGTAGGATTCATGGCCTCCTGGTAATAGGCGTGTTTCCAACAAACTCTGGTTCATTGACACCAATAGGAGGAAGGCGATTTGTTGAAAATATTTTTTGTAAAATTCGTAGGGTATCCCATCAGGCCCTGGGCATTTCCTACGTGGTGCACCGCGAATTGTTTCCCAAAGCTCCTCCAGTATGATAAGGGATAGTATATTGTAATTTGGTGGTGTACTTTGTATCTTGGCAGTTTATTTATTCTTTAATTTTTTGTGGATCTGTTGGCATATCGCGATATAATTCGGTGTAATAGCGGTGTACTTCCGCCTTGACCTCCTCAGGGTCAGTTGCCACAGTGCCGTTGGTCTTGCGGACCTGTGTGCCAATGGGCTGGTTTACGCGGGAGTGGAATTGGCAGAAAAAGTATGTCAAACAGGTTTCGCCTTCCTTTATGAACTTACTTTTGTTCAATACTTTGATTCTGTGTTGGTGTTCAAAGATGAGATTGTTAAGTCAGGCTGAAATTTCTGCCCATTTGCATCCCCAATTAGGGCTATAGCCAGATCTCAGAGTATTATCTCCAGGTGGTCCAGTTCTGCCATGGTACACTTGATTGTTGCTGTGTCCGCGGTGTACTTGCGTGATGCAATATGTCAGGTTATGTTGATTAAAATCTTTTTTGAAATTTTCCATGTTCTGATGGGATCTGAAGTGAATGGGGCTGTGAATTCAAGGTTTATAGCCTTGTTTTCAACCCAGTCAGATATCTCAGGCAATCTTATAATTTCTGGGTGAAGCTTTCTCCAAGACAACACCTGTGTGTGGGATTGGGTTGGCGCTAACTGCACCATAACTAATCGGTGATCAGGAAAATTGATCTTTTTTGTTGTAAATTTGGAGACTCTTGAGTGGTGGGATTGTGGGATGAGGATGTGGTCAATATGACTCATCGATATGAGCAGTCCCTCATGTATGTTGGGTCTTATCATGTGGGGAAGGTTTGGTGAATTGGGGGGAAGAGCATCCTGTAAGCCAAGAAATGCCTTCATTGTGCGGAATTCAATGTGTCCAGGTGGGTATCCCCTGGGATTAGGCCATCGATCTGTATTGGGGTTATCCCAGCAGATGAAATCGCCTAACATGATGATATCTGGTGGGAGGGTGAGGGTAGAAATTTTTTCAAAAAAGATAATTTTCTCCCAGTTGCAATGCACAGTGCGTAGATACATGCTAACGAAATTATTTCATCTTTGCATGTGATTGTTGCTACCAGGACTCGACTGTGCAAGTGTAATGATGAATTTGTAATTTTAGATCTTTTGTTGTTTTGGACTATCACCCCACAGTGAGACGTCCATACTGATTGTAATGGTGTGACCCTGGTAGACCAGGATTCTTCTTCCCCTTGTAGGCAGTGGGTTTCTTGGGTGGCCAAGATGTCTACAAGAGGTTTTCGCAGGAATGCCAGCTTTTTGGCTTGGGACGTATGAGCCCTGGCTCCCACGATATTTAATGTCCCTATTGACACTGAGGTGCCCGTGGCGCCTCAGGAGCGGTTGGGAGGACCCTCTGGTCCTATCCCACTGCAGCTCATCTTGGCCATGCTCCACGTCTTTACTCCAACTCTTTCACTGCCATTGTTGGTTCCCTTGATCTGACCCAATGATTCAAGGGAATTGCAGTTTTTTGCATTTGCGTCAACTTTTCCTGCACAGGTCTCATGTTGATTTGATGCGGGTTGTTGATTGGATTTTATATTTTTGAGGTTCACCTTTGTTGCATTGTGCACCGCATTTTCACCCAAATTGCGGTTGCATTGTACCTCTGTATGTGCATGACTGATGACGCTTTGTGGCTCAGTCTGGTTACTGTGAAAATTTTTGACCTGGGCATATTGTTCTGATTAGTTGGTTCGGTGAATATCTAAAATATCCTCCTGAATTTGTCCATGGTTAATGGCGGATTCCACGTGTGCCGCTGCTTCAGCCGCGGCTCTCTTGCAGGCTTTTTGTGCTGCTTTACGCTGTTTACTTGTAACTGGGTCCGCGATGGAGTATAGTCCATCTTCACCCCAGCGGAATGGGTGGTGGCCATCAGTCATTTTGGCGAAGTTTTCATTATCTTCATCCATAGCTTCTCACAAAAATCATTTTCCATTAAGCCCTCTTTTACAGGGCATGCATGTTCCTTGTGGCCCAGTGAGCCACAGTGGTTGCAAATGGGTGGTGCGCATTCCGGTGTAGATCAGAATGCAGCTGACTGGCCTCCATCTGCAAAGTGAAATTCTGCTGCGCGGGGAATTCTGGATAAATCCTCTTCCACTTCTGGGAAGGGGTTGATTACAGCAATAGCTTTGCCCATGAACAGGTCAAGCATTAAGCGAAATCGCTGTAATTTGAGTTGTTGGATTTCTCCGTAAGCCATAAGACCTTTTCAGAGCTCCTCCTCGATTACCTTATGAGGAAGGTTGGTGGGGAGCGAGTCAAAGGAGATGAACAAAGTTTTCACTTTGTTCCATCTGGGTGCGCGGTGCGCACATTTTTTTGCCCTCAGGGAGGGCAGTTTCCACATAGATTTTTGCTTCGGCATCAGCTTCATTGGCTGTTTCAAAACCAATATCAATCCAGCCATGGCCCATGTTGTTGGTGGCTATGTACACCGTGTAAGGGAAAAGTGAGGGCTGTTCCTCACATGTTTTCTCCCACAGGGTCGGTGACTCATCCCCAAGGAAGAGTCTAATCCCATGTTCCACCTTTGACAAAGGTTGGTTGAATTGAATGTACATGTATTGCACGTGCTTTACAGTAAGTACCATAAACCCAGATGGTGTCTGAATTTGCAATTTTTTACAGCTTGGGTTCCTGGTCCCCCTCCGGGCGTTTCTTGCCCTTAGTTGCACCGTTAAACGCACCACTTGCTGCAACGCTCGCCCATGTTGTATCATTTTTGTTATTAAAGTCGCCCATCTTTCCTGTGTGTAATTATCCAAATTTGCTGTTCGAATCAAATCATAGTAACTAAAGTGATTGTTATGAGAAAGAAAAGCCAAATGCCCATCTCTTCATACACCATGTGTTTTCATTTATTGGTCTCCCACAAGAAAGTATTTATGACTGTGGGCCCCACTTTACAGCGTGATTCTGGAATGAGCTTTTATCAATTTAAAATTACACCTTGCCAATCCACAGCATATCATCCCCAGTTTGATGGAAAAACTGAGCGGGTTAATCAAATCTGGGAACACTACATGCGCTGCTATGCTTTGGTCATGAAGGATACCTAGGCTAATGACCTTCCTCTCGCTAAAATTGCTTATAATAATGAGATGCATGCCTCTATGGGGTTTTCCCCTTATGAAGTGACTTTGGGTTATAACCCCTCATTTTTAATCAGTCCTTGTCTGTGGCCAGAGGTCCCAGCTGCCAAAGATCATGAAGAGCATATTTGGTCTATCCAGTCCTTGATGCGGGAGATCTCACTAAGGCTATCAGCGACTATAAGCATTTTGCTGGTAAGAAATTGCTGACCGCTCATGACATTGTGGTAGTTCATATGTCATGCTTGATACGTGCCATTTGCAGATGCAGGTACCCTCCCAGAAGTTTTCAAGCAAAAGTTTGGGCACCCACTTGGTGGAGGAGTATTTTGGAATGGCTTACGGTTAAAGTTGCCATCTCACTGGAAACAACATCCAGTTTTTATGCATCTCATTTGTCCGCATTCAAGGGGACTATCCCCTCAGAACCTGAGCCAATAGTGATTGAGGATGTGGAGAAGGCTGAAATGGAGAGCATTTTAGCATCCTGCAGATCTCGAAGGTCAGTTTGGTATCTCATTGCATGGAAGGGTTATCCAGCCTAAAAACAGCTGGGTAAAATCCTGTGATTATTGTAAGTAGAGTGTCTATAACTCACCTGTTCCCAGCGTGGCAGTGCGCGGTGCACCAGGCCAATGCCAGGGAACTAGTCGTTAGTGCCAAAGTGATTAGAGCCCAGAAAAGGGTGCTGGAGCAATAATAGCTTAGGCATAAAAATACGAAATTTAGAATAAAATCCCTATAAAGGCGACGAGGTGCACATATTGAACGGGGCTAAGCGACCCAGGTTGGAGGAAACCTGGGCGAACCAACAGTGCACTAGGGGATAGCTGGAGTGTATTTACAATGGCAAGGGTAATGGAGCGTGAGACCTCCTCGAAGAGGTTCACACATAGGAGAATTCATAAATTATCATAAAAATTTAAAATAACATAAATGGTAAAAGGTTTTTTGGGGAAGTTGAC
The DNA here is from genome assembly GCA_022478985.1 of Massospora cicadina. Classification (NCBI taxonomy): domain Eukaryota; kingdom Fungi; phylum Entomophthoromycota; class Entomophthoromycetes; order Entomophthorales; family Entomophthoraceae; genus Massospora; species Massospora cicadina. Next base: position 111,279 of record JAKSZP010013404.1, read on the forward strand.
CAACAAAGAATGTTGGTCAGGGAAAATGTATTTAAAATCGAATGGGAGAATAGGGGTAATACTGCAGTGGGCCCAAGCACTGACTCACCAATAGGGCGATACTGCCATCCAAGTTGGTTGAATAGGCTGAAACTAACTTCACTTGAGTGATCTATTGAAGTTGGATTTGGCCCAAGCATGTTATTTCAAATGGAACGGGTTTAAAAACCCAGCTCCTTGACAAACCAAATTGAACCATCCGCGTTCATTTGTTAGATTGTTCATTTTAACGCATGGCTCGATGTCAAGGGCTGGGCATTTGGCACACCACTAGTCCCAACCTGGGCATATTTTGCCCAAATCCAGCGTTGGTCCAGTATGTGCCTGAGGTCAGGGAGGGCCTGAAGCTTCATCTTCTGGGCCTCCTGGCGCCCAGCCTTATCCATGAGGTTGGTCCCCACTATGATATCATCTACCCATGATATTACCCTCTCCTCCCAATGGGGTTTCAACCCCCTCCAGGGGGCTTTCACCAGGGAAAGTTCTTGTGGGCAGGGGCCAGCTTCATGGCGGCGATGGTTGGTTTAGGTTGGGATCCAGCAGCCTGGGGAAAACGCTGGTGGAAGGCGTCAATCAGATCTTGGACATGCACATAGTCGTGCGCTGGAACCCAACTGTTCTCTGCAGCGTAAAAGCCCTTCCAGAATACCAGGTGCTCCAGTCTTCTTTTAACGCAGCGGGAGGAAACTATTTCTTCCACCTCCCACTCTGGCGCCCCATCCACGAGATAGGCTTAGGATTCTCTGGTGAGGGGCCCTTGAACAACGTCAGTTTGCTCATATGAAACACATAGAAGATCTGGAATGAAGGGGAAGATCTAGCTGGTATGAGGCATGGCCCACCTTTCTAACAACGCGGTAAGGGCCAATCCTCTTGGTCCCAGCTTCATACATGGCTGCTTGATTGGGATGTTACGAGAATCAAGCTTCACGAAATCCCCTTCCTTGTATGCGGGACCCACTTGGCGCTTCCCATCAGCATTCTCCTTATACACTTACATTGTCGCCTCCAAGCTTGTGGAAACCCCCTGGAGGACCTTCTTGATTATCTTGGCAAAGTCCACCACCGCTTCAACCTTTGACCCACAGCTGGGCTCCATGTTAAAGGTGGGGTTAAAGCCATGGCTGGAGAAAAACGGGGAACAGCTGATCAAAGAGTGCAATGTATTGTTGTAGCTAAACTGGGCCATGGGAAGGTGAGAAGCCCAATCTGAATGATCCTCGGCTGTGTAACACCGCAGGAACTTTTCCAAGCATTGGTTCACTCGTTCAGTCTGCCCATCTTATTGGGGATGATAGGCAGTTGAACGGCAAGGGAGAATCTGAAGAGTCTTACACAACTCTTCCCAAAAGATGGAGGTGAATTGGGGTCCCTGATCACTGATAATCTCTTGGGGAGCCCCATGGTTTGCAAACACATGGGGACGAAATGCCTAGCCATATCCGCTGCAGTTATCATGGTTCTGCAAGGAATGAAGTGGGCGAACATTGTAAAATGGTCCACCACCAACATAATGGCATCATAACCATCAGAGATAGGTAGCTCCACAATGAAATTAACCGAGTGGGAAGTCCAGGGCCCATCAGCCTTTGGACTGGTACCAACAACCCTGCTAAAGGTTGACGATTGTTTTTCATCTGGTTGCATACCAGGCACTCCATAAAATACCGCCCCACCTGAGCAGACAAGCCCTTTTAATTGTAGGTGTGGCATATCAACTCCAAGGTCTTTGCTTTCCCCAGATGACCAATGGTGATTCCATCATGATGGTCCCAGATGATTTCCAGGCGCAGTGGTCCAGCTGGTACCCAGAGGCGTCCCTGTAACCAAACCATCTCATCCTTTACATGATAGCCCCAGGATAGATCCTCTTGATTTGAAGCGTTCTTTGCAAGTACCAGGGTATATTCGCCAAACAGCGGCTGAGAGAAAACTACCTTTCTGAACATACCATATTCCTCTGAGTTATCAAGAGGTGCAAGCGCTGGCCCGTTAGCAAGGGGAGAGGGAAGCTGAGACACAATTTTAATTGGAGGAATCATCACCTTTATGTTGTGGACCTCTTTCCTTTAAATCAAGAGCTAAAGCAGGGTTGCTTAAAGCATCCGCCAAACCATTATCCTTGCCCTTGGTGAACTCATACGTGAATGAAAAATTGGGCAAGGGTCTCATGACAACGGGTCTGACGTGGGGTTAGGACATGAGGGGAGCGGTAGTACAGCAAGGCACGGTGGTCTGTACATACGTGGAATGGTTGGGTAGAGCCATGCAAGTGGTGACGCCAATACGTTAGCGCCTCCACCACTGCTAGTAACTCCTTATCATAAATGGCGTAATTCAACTCATGCAGAGACATCTTTCTATAAAAATATCCCACTGGATGCTCTATCTCATCTTCGTTTACTTGTAACAAGGCGGCCACTATGGCGAAGTTGGAGGCATCAGTAGACACAATGAACTCTTTTGAAGGTTCGACATGGCGAATAGTCGTGAACAACAGGGTGCACTTCACTGATTGGAAAGCATCCTCCAAAATGGGGACCACTGAAGCACTTTTGCACCACTAGCCCTATAAAAGGGCGCTGCTACCTCAGACAGATTAGAAGTGAACTTCTTGAGAAACGTGCACGTCCCCAAAAAGCTCCTTAATTCCTTAACTGAGGTGGGGGTAGGCCACTCACGAATCGCCTTCTTATTGTCTAGAGTTATCATGTGTCCCTGGTCAAACACGCGTTGCCCAAAACGTGACCTGGGACTTGAAGAACTCGCACTTTGACATTTTCAACGTAAGGCTGGCTGCCTTAAACCACTCCACCACTTGCTGAAGGTGAACTGCATGGGACTCATGATTAGGTGAAAACACCAATATATCTTCCATGTAGGCGACCGCGCATACCCCTAACAGGTCCCCAACGCGGCATCAATGCAGCGTTAAAAAGTAGCAGGGGCATTCTTAAGCCCAAAGGGCATGACCTGAAACCGGAAGATCCCTTTTTTGGTACAGAATTCGGTCAACCACTCTTGTCCCTTTTTAATCCAGATCTGATTGAACGCATTGAGGCAATCCAGTTTGGAGAAGACCTTCGCCTTCTCCACATAGCGTGCAATCTGTGAAACCAAAGGGATGGGATAAAGGTCGGGTACAGTAACGTTATTGAGGTTACCATAGTCCACACATGGGCGTAGAGTACCATAAAACTTCTCAACAAAGTGAAGTGTGGAGCATACAGGGGAGTTACGCTGAAAAATCGCACCTTTGGCTAACTGTTTCTTCGCCCACACATCCAACGCCTCTTCCTCCCGGACAGTCAATGGGTAAATGGGGGAAGATATACGCACCAGATCCACCGTGAGCTTGAAGTCACAATTGGACTCAGAGTGCTCCAGGAGTGCATTGGCGGATGCTGCATCAAAAGCGGATTCCAAACCCTCCAAACAGGAAGGTAAGGAAAATCCCACGGAGGGGAGGATCTTCAGCAAAGGAGCAAGATAAGGGGTGGGAACATTGGGCCAATGGGGTAATGGGCCCTGGACGTTATCCTCCGACAAGGGAACAATCAACTGGTGACCATTTTATTAAAGACAAGAATAGCGTGTTTTCTTTCAAATTAGTGCGGACTTAAAACTTTCTCCACCACTCAACCCCCAAAATAATGGGGAATAAGAGGTGCATGATAGCTTGGAAATTATTGGACAGAAGTTAAGTGCCCACCTGGTAGTCCACCATCCCTATGAGGTTCAACGTAGGGATACCTTGAGAAGCTCCACCTCTAGCCATACCACCTGGTGTGTAACTCAACTCAAGGTAGTCAGCCAGATCTTGGTCAATAAAATATTGGTGGCACCGGTATCCAATAAAATGGTTGTGCTGAACTTCCCAAGAGAGTATGTAAGGGTAGCAGTCAAGAGGAAGTATCCATAGTGGGATTTATTCAAAGCAGAAAATGCCCCCACCTCACCTAAAAATTCTTCTGGCTTGAGCAAACCATAAGGTAGGTTTTGGAATCATAAAAGGCGGAGGGATAGTTGGCCACTCTTACTGAGGCCAAATACCCCTCCATGACTTCTGCAGGTACATAAACATTTTCATATTGGAAACGCAGATCTTTTTCAACTTCCTGAGTGCTGCGAATCATGGAAGAGGTCAAACAAGGATTTTCTGGTGTGATTTCATACACAGGAATGGGTTCCAGGTCTAAACCATGAGAGGGCCAATATGGTTCAGAGATAGATCTGAGTTTTTATTATAAAATGCATTTTTTGGTGCAAATGACCCTGTCCTTGATCCACGATGGCATGCCCAACGTTATACATGGCCAACACCCCCAGGCCAATCTGTGCCGATTCCAATGGCATTGGCTGAACGCGTGGGTTAAAGGAAACTCATTTATTTAAATCGAAATCGAGAAATTTGGCAGAAAGTTGTGGAATCATGACCTTCAGACCTCAAAGCATCAGAATCCACCAGGTACAAACACAAAGGGTGGATACTTTCCAGTTGGAGGCAACCATAATAATGCCAAGTTGATCCAACCTTTGGGAAAAAGAGTAAACAGCAGTGCAGCTAATGACAGCCAGAGCCCACAGCCGACGGCCACTGTTTCCACTTCAGAAAAGTTTCACACAGAAAAGTTTGTGCACATAGGAAAAAAGTTTGGTCGAATAATGTAAGGATAGCTTCTAAAACTCTCATGTTCCCAGCGTGACAGTGCGCGGTGCACCAGGCCAATTCCAGGGAACTAGCCATTAGTGCCAAAGTGATTAGAGCCCAGCAGAGGGTGCTGGAGCAATAACAACACAGGCATAAAAATACAAAATCTATAATAAAAATCCCTATAAAGGCGACGAGGTGCACATATTGAATGGGGCTAAGCGACCCAGGTTGGAGGGAACCTGGGCGTACAAATGTTGCATGAAGGGAGAGCTGCATGGTACTTGCAATGGCAAGGGTACTGGAGCGTGAGACCTCCTCGAAGAGGTTCACACATAGGAGCATTCAGAAATATCATAAAAATTTAAAATAACATAAATGGTAAAAGGTTTATTGAGGAAGTTGACCAACGAGGAATGTTGGTCAGGGAAAATGTATTTAAGCTTGAATAGGGGAATAGGGGTTATGCCACAGTGGGCCCAAGCACTGACTCACCAATAGGGCAATACTGCTATCTGAGTTGGTTGAATAGGCCAAAACTGACTTCACTCAAGTGATCAATTGAAGTTGAATTTGGCCTGAGCGCATTATTTTGAAAATGGAACAGGTTTCAAAACCCCGCTCCTCGACAAACTGAATCAAACCATCCATGTTCATTCAGTAGATCATTCATTTTAATGCCTGGCTCGACGTCAAGGGCTGGGTGTTTGGCACACCACTAGTCCCAACCTGGGCATATTTTGCTTAAACCCAGCGTTGGTCCAGTATGTGCCTCAAGTCAGGAAGGGCCTGCAGCTTCACCCTCTGGGCCTCCTGGCGCCCAGCCTTGTCTTTGAGGTTGGTCTCCACTATTATGTCATGTGCACATTACAATTGTGCAGACTGCATGGAACTAATCTGTAACGGATGGAAACACCCCAGTTCCATCTGCTGTATAATTTTACATATTGCATTGGTGCACTGACAAGCAACCAAAATGGCCTAACTGAGTAGGGAAAAGTTTGGGGACTGACAAGCAGCCAAACATTCACCTCTCATTGGTTGGCTATGTAAGCCCTCTATGTGGTTAATCCAAGCCAACCAAATGAAAGCTTACTCAAAATGGAAACAAACTAAAAAAGACCACAGGTATGTAAGGTATGCAAACCCCCATACTTCTATTTTTATTCTAAAACCATAAAAACCAAGGCGCCCACTGACCTGAGCTCATCTGGGGAGCAACCAATAATACTCCTCAAGAAGAAAATGCTAGAGGTCCCCATAGAATTTCTGAAATAAACTCTGGAATGGCATGTGTGCCTTATAAGGGCAGTACTTTATGGACCTCACCTGAGCTATCAATTAGGCTCTCACAATCCTAATCAACAGTTTTGGTGAGGGGCAACCCAGCGTCCAAAATGAACAAACAAAAATGTTATAAAGAAATCTGACTCAGATTCAGAAAAAACCAAATGCAAGTAGGAATGTAAATAACAAGACAAACTCATCTGTTACATCACCCCCTCTTAAAGGAAAACCCCTCCTTGAAAGAGGGGACTTTCATGGGTAGATGACATCATAGTGAGGACCAACCCCAAGGATAAGGCTGGGCGCCAGGAGGCCCGGAAGGTGAAGCTTCAGGCCCTCCCTGACCTCAGGCACATACTGGACTAACTCTGGGTACAAGCTAAATATTCCCAGGTTAGTACTAGTGAGGCGCTAAACGCCCAGCCCCTTACGTCAGCCTAGGCATTAAAAAAAACAGTTTATGTAATAAACACAGATGGCTCAGTTTGGTTAGTTAAGGAACGGGGTACTAAAACCCGTTCCATTTATGAAATCACACGTTCTGTCAAATCCAACTTCAATCGATTACATGAGTGAAGTTGTATTTGGCATATTCTACCAATCTGGATGAAAATGTATGCCTATTGGTGGGTCAGTGCTTGGGCCCACTTCAGCGATCCCCATATTTCCCAAGCATAGTTTAATCTGGTTTCCCATGACCAACTCTCCTTGTTGGTTGACTTCCAAATAAACATTTTCCCCATTTTACATTTTATTTTCATGATATTTTCAATGCTCCTGTGCGTGCACCTCTTCAAGGAGGTCTCGCACTCCATTAACCTTACCATTGTAAATACACTCAGCTATCTTTAGTGCACTGTTGGTTCGCCCAGGTTTCCTCCAACCTAGGTCGCTTACCCCCTTCCTCTTTGTGCACCGCGTCACTTTTTTTGGGTCATTTATTATAAAATTCACACTTCTCTGCCTAAGTTATTATTGCTCCAGCACCCTTTGCTGGGCTCTAATAACTTTAGCACTAACGGCTAGTTTCCTGGTGGTGGCCTTGTGCACCGTGCACTACCAATCTGGGAACAGGAGAGTTATAGGCACTCGTCTTACAATAGTCGACCAACCTCTTAAATTTATGTTTACAAACTTTTTCCAGGTGGAACTTTTCCAAAGTGGATAAGGTGGGCGCCAGCTGTGGGCTTTGACTGTTGTTAGCCGCACCTCTTTTTTCCTCTTTTTTCCTGAAGGTTGGAACAACTTGGCATTATTATGGTTGCCTCCAACTGGAAAGTATCCACCCTTCATGCTCATACCTGGTGGATACAGATGCTTTAAGGTCTGAAATTGTGATTCCCTGACTTTCCACCAAGTTTATCAATTTCAATTTGAAATAACGAGTTTTTCTTCAACGGCATGTTCATACAATGCCAGCAGAATCGGTGTAGATGGGCCTGGGGGTGTTGGCCTTGGATAACGTCGGGCCTTCTATCGCCGTTGTGGGAATAGGGTTGTTTACGTATAAGAACGCGTTTTATGATGAAAGTCTATACAAACCTCTGAGCCGTTTAATAGCTCTTATGGCCTGGATGAAAACCCTACTACAGTATATCTAATAACCCCTGAGAACCCTCGTTTGACCCCTACCATTATCCGTGGCAATCAGGAAATGGAGAAAGAACTTTGTTTTAAGTATGATAAAGTATATGCACCTGCAGAAGGCATGTTGGGGTATGTGGCCTCAGTAGTAAGAGTAGCCAACTAGCCCTCCCCCTTCTATAATTCCAAAACACACCATGTTGATATTCTAATGCCAGAGGTTGGGTTTGTTGGTGATGTTCTGGCGTTGTCTGCTATTAATTAAGACCATTCAAGTTTTTTCTACTATCTGCTACCCTTTCATCCCCTTTAAGGAAATTCAGCACCACTGTAATGGTGGATACTGGCGCCTCTAATAACTTTATGGACCAATGCTGAGCTGACTACCTGGAGCTGAGTTACTTGCCAGTTGGTGTGGTTAAGGGAGGGGCGTCCCAATGTATTCCCACTTTGAATATTAGGGGACAGTGGACTATCAAAGTTGGCAAGTACCACTTATCCAATCACTTCTAGGCTATAAAAACCTCTTGTTCCCTATCGTTTTGGGAGTGGAGTGGTGGCGGAAGTTTGCCGTGAAAACCAACTTGAAAGGGAATACCCTATCCCTTACATTAAATATGGTCGCACATTAGTTCTTCCTTTGGCTGAGGCTAACGCCTAGGGAAAATTGCCCCACTGGCCCCATCTTCACCCTTATAGCTTGCCCCTTTGCTGAAGCCCTCAGTGGAGGTTCCTATACCTTCTTGCTTGAAGGGTTTGATTCCTCTTTTGATGCAGCATC